>JZKD02S1442853.1:0-11008 GCA_000966675.3 Picea glauca
GATAAGAATGGGAGAACTCACATGTTGCTGCCAATTAAGGATAAAGAAATGAAACCAGAAGTGAGAAACACTGTACTTCTCATGAGTGGGAAGGAACTTCTTAAGGAGGTTAAGAATAAGGAATATACACAATTCATCATGGTCAGGAAGCATATAATTGTTTTGACCAATACAAGAGTGGATGATTTACCAGAAGAAATCCAGAAGTTGTTGGAAGAGTTTGCTGATATATTAGTGGACGAACTACCTTGTTCGTTGCCACCGATCAGAAGTATAAGTTATCACATCGATATTATACATGGAGCTAGTTTACCAAACAAAGAAACATATAGATTGATGCCGTAGGAGAATGAAGAGGTCAACAGACAAGTCCAGGACTTAATGGACAAAGGGTTGATTCGAGAAAGCTTGAGTCCATGCGTTGTTCCAACAATGCTCAACCCAAAGAAAGATGGAGGCTGGAGGATGTGCATAGACTCAAGGGAAATCAATAAGATTACCATCAGATATAGATTTTCTTTTCTAAGGATGGATGATTTGATGGATTGCTTGAGTGGAGAAAATGTTTTTTCAAAGATTGATTTGAAAAGTAGATATCATCAAATTCATATGAGAGAAGGTGACGAATGGAAGATAGCCTTCAAGACAAATGAGGGGCTGTATGAATGGCTTGTTATGCCATTTGTCTTAAAAAACATGCCCAGTACTTTCATGATATTGATGAATGAAGTCCTAAAAGAGTTTATCGGGAAGTTCATTATCGTATATCTTGACGATATATTAATTTTCAGCAAGACATAAATAGGACACTTAAAGCATTTAGCTACAGTGATGAGATGATTGCAACAAGAGAAATTGATGATAAATATGAAGAAATCGACATTTATGAGGACAAAACTCATTTATTTGGGTTTTGTTATCTCTGCAAATGAGTTGAAGATGGATCCGGAAAAGGTAGAAGCGATTAAGAATTGGTCGTCGCCGAAAAGTGTGTTTGAAGTTCGGAGCTTCCATGGATTAGCTAGTTTTTACAGGAAATTCATTCAAAATTTTAGTGGAATTAGCACTCCGATGATGGATACAGTGAAGAAAAGACACAAATATTTTCATTGGATAGAGGAAGTAGAAAAAAGTTTCAACTTGCTGAAGAAAAAGATTACTGAACAACCAATTTTGGATTTGTGGGATTTTAGCAAGACATTCCAGGTCAAGTGTGACGCGAGTGGGTTTGCAATAGGAGCGATATTGAGCCAAAATGACAGACCAATTGCATACTTCAGTGAGAAACTGAATGAAGAGAAGGTCAAATACTCAACATATGACAAGGAATTTTATGCAGTCATACAAGCGCTGAAGAAATGGAGGCATTATTTGGTTCCTAAAGAGTTTGTTTTGTACGACGATAATCATGCTTTGGAATTCATGACTCAACAGGACAAGTTGAACCAAAATCATGCTAAATGGGTTGAATACATGCAGGATTTTACTTTTGCAACTAAGCATATTTCTGGAACTACTAACAAAGTTGTTGATGCTTTGAGCAGGAAATGTTTTCTTATGCAGGAATTTAGAGTCAAAACTTTGGGTTTTGATAACCTCAAAGAAATGTACAGGGATGATCCAGATTTTAAAGAGGCATATGAGGCATCTGAGAATCCAATTCTCAGGGATAGAAGCCAGTGGACCAAATATATGATCCAGGATGGATTATTATTTAGAGGCAATCAATTATGTATTTCAAAATTCTCCATGAGGGAGAATCTGTTGAAATAAAAACATAGTGGAGGATTGGCTAGGCATTTCGGTCATGACAAAATGTTCTCAAAATTAAATGGCTCATATTTTTGGCCAGGGATGAGGACATATGTCAAAATATTTGTGGACATATGTAGAATTTGTCAACACACAAAGGGGAAAAGGAAGAACATAGGGTTATACCAACCATTAACCATACCTGAGAGGTCATGGGATGCAGTGAGCATGGTTTTTATATTAGGGCTTCCAAGAACGCAAAGAGGATTTGATTCAATCTTTCTGGTGGTAGAAAGATTTTCAAAGATGGCATATTTTATACCATGTCAAAAAACCAACAACGCAACTCATATTGTGAACCTATTTTTCAAGGAAGTTGTCAGACTTCACGGCTTACCAAGAAGTATAGTTTCAGATCGAGACACCAAGTTTGTGGGACATTTCTAGAGTACTTTATGGAAGAAGCTGGGGACAAGTTTTTCATTTAGCTCAGCATATCATCCTCGGATGGATGGGCAAACAGAAGTTGTGAACAGGAGCTTAGGAGATTTGCTAAGGAGCATAGTGACTGAACACCACAGTTAGTGGGACCACTTTCTGCCACAGGCGGAATTTGCTTATAATGACTCGCTCAACAGAAGCACAGAACAGAGACCATTCCAAATTGTATATGGAATGAAGCCAAGGGAAGTTTCTGAATTGAAGGATGTGGAACAAGCTGAATTCAGAAGTGATAGTGCAGAAGACTTTGTAGAAGCAATGAAGGAGCTTCACAGCCAAATCAAGGAGCGATTGCAGAATTCAAACTAGGAATACAAGTGCAGAGCAGATCAACACAGATGAGAACTTCAATTTGAAGTTGGTGATCTAGTTCTTGCACACCTGAGGAAGGGAAGGTTCCCAAGGGGAACATATAACAAACTAAAGATGAAAAATATTGGACCGTGCAGGGTCATGAAGAAATTTGGGGCAAACACATATGAGATTGAACTACTTGATGGGATCGAAATTTCACCGATGTTCAATATTGTAGATTTGTGTCCTTACAAAGATAAATAAGTAGGAGAAGAAGGTGAAAAGAAAGAGGTCTAATGGACAGAACAAATGCCTATAGTTGAAAATCCATAGATGGAAAGTATACTTGACAAGAGAATCAGCAAGAGGACCAGGAGAAAAGAGTATTTTGAATACTTGGTCAAATGGAAGGTACATCCAGTTGAAGATGCTAGTTGGGAGAATGAAGTAGAGATTCAGAAGCATGGACAGACTGTGCAAGAACTCATGAACAGGAGTCTATGAAAATTTTCAAGCGAGGGAGTATGATGCAGGAGCATCGCCAACAGCAAGCGAGCACAGAGGTGGAAGATAGTTGGGATGAGCGCAACGCATTTTTGCACATGTTGAAAATGTTTTGAAATATTTTGAAAGACTAAGGAATATTAATGAAATAGTTAAGGAAGGCGTATGCGCATTTATGAATAAGTGATTGTAAACAGATATTGAGAAATCTTCTCTCATCTATCGATGTAAAAGGCATTTATGCCCAGTTAATGAAAGTAGGTAGATTTAAATTCTAGATTAGACAGTTTTAGGAACAAGAGGGAAAACGACTATAGACACCCTCATCTTTGTATCATTGTATCAATCAGAATTAGATCATTAAGCACATTAGCATAGAGAAGAAGAGAGTTGTAGAAGAAGAGTTATAGAGGAGAACCCATGTACAAAAGATTGAATTAATATATGAAGCTTTGATTCAGACTCATGGTGTTATGATGTTTTCTGTGTAGACATGCTGAATGGTCTGCTTACAGTTTATTACTCTCTCTATCATGCATTTGGTAATATGTTGTGTGTGAATATCTATTTTCATGTTGAATGTTTAAATTCTGAGAGAGAAAGAGAATGAGTTTCAGTTGTTTCTCTTCCTGAGAGAATTTCCTACAAGGAGTGCAGTGAAATGTTCACAAGGAGTGTGTGACAAAGGTTCATAGTTTATCTCTGAAATATCAGGAGAGATACCATTGTTCTCTTTCTAGTAGAAGTGCAAGATAAGAAAAGAAGTTGTGCAAGGCATGCACAGGCTGGTCGAGACCTTAGAACTTATCAACTAAGGTTGAGAGATTGAAGGACTACTGTTGCAGAGAAAGTGCACAGAGTCGGGAGTTCAAGTATGCTGAAGTATTTGAAGGATTGCCACAAGGAGTGCGTGCAAGAGTCTCCTTGAAGACCTGAGTTTGTGAAGAAAGATCAGAAGGGTTAGGGCCTTTGAATCATTCAAGATAAAGTAGGAATCTCAAGTCGTTGTGCAGAAGTCACGCCTCGAGAAGGATCACAGAGTCGATTTTGAGCCAGAGGTTTTTGAGGAGGAAACTGAATGGTCGGAATTCTTCGAGGAGAACTCCCAAAATAGCGAGGACTGTAGGATCTAAGAAATTTGCATGGGAAGTTAAGCATTGGACAGATCCACCTTCGAAAGGTAGGATTTAATGTGGACCATTGATTTCGATCATTGGACCGTCGAGATCATTTCGACATTTCGGGGGTCATATGTCTGAAGTGTGGAAAAAACCTTTGGTTGATCAAATCCTCGAAACGCGAAAAGAGTTTTCATGTATAAAGGCGAAGAGTGACAAGTTTGAAATTTCAAAAATTTGGGCTGCTAGGTGTGATGATTACTGCGGGCTTGAGGTGAACGTCTCATGCCTTAAGCCTTAGTCAATGGCAGCCTTAAGAGACTATCTTAGTCCAACCAACAAGGTCCAATCAATACCCTACAAGGCTAGCGCACTGCCCCATACACTGAGTGTGAAACCATGAGGCGGCATGCATGTGAGAGCCTCTCCAAGTTCAGGGTTTTGGAGGTCTTGAGGTTGAGTGATCGGGACACAGTGGGGAGGAAAGCTCGAAATCAGAAATNCTCCATGAGGGAGAATCTGTTGAAATAAAAACATAGTGGAGGATTGGCTAGGCATTTCGGTCATGACAAAATGTTCTCAAAATTAAATGGCTCATATTTTTGGCCAGGGATGAGGACATATGTCAAAATATTTGTGGACATATGTAGAATTTGTCAACACACAAAGGGGAAAAGGAAGAACATAGGGTTATACCAACCATTAACCATACCTGAGAGGTCATGGGATGCAGTGAGCATGGTTTTTATATTAGGGCTTCCAAGAACGCAAAGAGGATTTGATTCAATCTTTCTGGTGGTAGAAAGATTTTCAAAGATGGCATATTTTATACCATGTCAAAAAACCAACAACGCAACTCATATTGTGAACCTATTTTTCAAGGAAGTTGTCAGACTTCACGGCTTACCAAGAAGTATAGTTTCAGATCGAGACACCAAGTTTGTGGGACATTTCTAGAGTACTTTATGGAAGAAGCTGGGGACAAGTTTTTCATTTAGCTCAGCATATCATCCTCGGATGGATGGGCAAACAGAAGTTGTGAACAGGAGCTTAGGAGATTTGCTAAGGAGCATAGTGACTGAACACCACAGTTAGTGGGACCACTTTCTGCCACAGGCGGAATTTGCTTATAATGACTCGCTCAACAGAAGCACAGAACAGAGACCATTCCAAATTGTATATGGAATGAAGCCAAGGGAAGTTTCTGAATTGAAGGATGTGGAACAAGCTGAATTCAGAAGTGATAGTGCAGAAGACTTTGTAGAAGCAATGAAGGAGCTTCACAGCCAAATCAAGGAGCGATTGCAGAATTCAAACTAGGAATACAAGTGCAGAGCAGATCAACACAGATGAGAACTTCAATTTGAAGTTGGTGATCTAGTTCTTGCACACCTGAGGAAGGGAAGGTTCCCAAGGGGAACATATAACAAACTAAAGATGAAAAATATTGGACCGTGCAGGGTCATGAAGAAATTTGGGGCAAACACATATGAGATTGAACTACTTGATGGGATCGAAATTTCACCGATGTTCAATATTGTAGATTTGTGTCCTTACAAAGATAAATAAGTAGGAGAAGAAGGTGAAAAGAAAGAGGTCTAATGGACAGAACAAATGCCTATAGTTGAAAATCCATAGATGGAAAGTATACTTGACAAGAGAATCAGCAAGAGGACCAGGAGAAAAGAGTATTTTGAATACTTGGTCAAATGGAAGGTACATCCAGTTGAAGATGCTAGTTGGGAGAATGAAGTAGAGATTCAGAAGCATGGACAGACTGTGCAAGAACTCATGAACAGGAGTCTATGAAAATTTTCAAGCGAGGGAGTATGATGCAGGAGCATCGCCAACAGCAAGCGAGCACAGAGGTGGAAGATAGTTGGGATGAGCGCAACGCATTTTTGCACATGTTGAAAATGTTTTGAAATATTTTGAAAGACTAAGGAATATTAATGAAATAGTTAAGGAAGGCGTATGCGCATTTATGAATAAGTGATTGTAAACAGATATTGAGAAATCTTCTCTCATCTATCGATGTAAAAGGCATTTATGCCCAGTTAATGAAAGTAGGTAGATTTAAATTCTAGATTAGACAGTTTTAGGAACAAGAGGGAAAACGACTATAGACACCCTCATCTTTGTATCATTGTATCAATCAGAATTAGATCATTAAGCACATTAGCATAGAGAAGAAGAGAGTTGTAGCAGAAGAGTTATTGAGGAGAACCCATGTACAAAAGATTGAATTAATATATGAAGCTTTGATTCAGACTCATGGTGTTATGATGTTTTCTGTGTATACATGCTGAATGGTCTGCTTACAGTTTATTACTCTCTCTATCATGCATTTGGTAATATGTTGTGTGTGAATATCTATTTTCATGTTGAATGTTTAAATTCTAAGAGAGAAAGAGAATGAGTTTCAGTTGTTTCTCTTCCTAAGAGAATTTCCTACAAGGAGTGCAGTGAAATGTTCACAAGGAGTGTGTGACAAAGGTTCATAGTTTATCTCTGAAAGATCAGGAGAGATACCATTGTTCTCTTTCTAGTAGAAGTGCAAGATAAGAAAAGAAGTTGTGCAAGGCATGCACAGGCTGGTTGAGACCTTAGAACTTATCAACTAAGGTTGAGAGATTGAAGGACTACTGTTGCAGAGAAAGTGCACAGAGTCGGGAGTTCAAGTATGCTGAAGTATTTGAAGGATTGCCACAAGGAGTGCGTGCAAGAGTCTCCTTGAAGACCTGAGTTTGTGAAGAAAGATCAGAAGGGTTAGGGCCTTTGAATCATTCAAGATAAAGTAGGAATCTCAAGTCGTTGTGCAGAAGTCACGCCTCGAGAAGGATCACAGAGTCGATTTTGAGCCAGAGGTTTTTGAGGAGGAAACTGAATGGTCGGAATTCTTCGAGGAGAACTCCCAAAATAGCGAGGACTGTAGGATCTAAGAAATTTGCATGGGAAGTTAAGCATTGGACAGATCCACCTTCGAAAGGTAGGATTTAATGTGGACCATTGATTTCGATCATTGGACCGTCGAGATCATTTCGACATTTCGGGGGTCATATGTCTGAAGTGTGGAAAAAACCTTTGGTTGATCAAATCCTCGAAACGCGAAAAGAGTTTTCATGTATAAAGGCGAAGAGTGACAAGTTTGAAATTTCAAAAATTTGGGCTGCTAGGTGTGATGATTACTGCGGGCTTGAGGTGAACGTCTCATGCCTTAAGCCTTAGTCAATGGCAGCCTTAAGAGACTATCTTAGTCCAACCAACAAGGTCCAATCAATACCCTACAAGGCTAGCGCACTGCCCCATACACTGAGTGTGAAACCATGAGGCGGCATGCATGTGAGAGCCTCTCCAAGTTCAGGGTTTTGGAGGTCTTGAGGTTGAGTGATCGGGACACAGTGGGGAGGAAAGCTCGAAATCAGAAATNGGAAAACGACTATAGACACCCTCATCTTTGTATCATTGTATCAATCAGAATTAGATCATTAAGCACATTAGCATAGAGAAGAAGAGAGTTGTAGCAGAAGAGTTGTAGAGGAGAATCCATGTACAAAAACTTGAATTAATATATGAAGCTTTGATTTAGACTCATGGTGTTATGATGTTATCTGTGTATATATGCTGAATGGTCTGCTTACAGTTTCTTACTGTCTCTGTCATGCATTTGTTATTATGTTGTGTTTAAATGTATGTTTTCATATTGAATGTTTAAATTCTGAGAGAGAAAGAGAATGAGTTTCAGTTGTTTCTCTTCCTGAGAGAATTTCCTGCAAGGAGTGCAGTGAAATGTACGCAAGGAGTGCGTGACAAAGTTTAAGATTTTATCTCTGAAAGATCAGGAGAGATACTGTTGTTCTCATTCCAACAGAAGTGCAAGACAAGCACAGAAGCCGTGCAAGGTGTGCGCAGGCTGGTCGAGACCGTAGAACTTATCAACTAAGGTTGAGAAATTGAAGGACTACTGTTGCAAAGAAAGTGCACAGAGTCGGGAGTTCAAGTACGCTGAAGTATTTGAAGGATTGCCGCAAGGAGTGCGTGCAGGAGTCTCCTTGAAGATCTGAGTTTGCGAAGAAAGCTCATAAGGGTTAGGGCCTTTGAATCATTCAAGAGAAAGCATGAAGCTCAAGTTGTTATGCAGAAGTCATGCCCTAGAGAAGGATTGAAGAGTCAATTTTGAGCCAGAGGTTCTTGAGGAGGAAACTGAATGGTCGGAATTCTCCGAGGAGAACTCCCAAAATAGCGAGGACCGTAGGATCCAAGAAAGTTGCAGGGGAAGTTAAGCGTTGGACAGATCCACCTTCGAAAGGTAAGATTTAATGTGGACTGTTGATTTCGATCATTGGACCGTCTAGATCATTTCGACATTTCGGGGGTCATAAGTTTGAAGTGTGGACGAAACCTTTGGTTGATCAAATCCTCGAAATGAGAAAAGAGTTTTCATGTATAAAGGCAAAGAGTGACAAGTTTGGAGTTTTAGAACTTCAGAATTCGGGGTTTCAGAGGTCCTGAGGGCGTGTGATTGGGACACAGCGGGGAGGAAAGCCTGAAATTAGAAATCGCGGCAAGATATTTGTCGACATTTTAGGAATTGGCATTTCGGCATTCCCGTTGATAAGGAGAATAACACTCCACATAAGAAGTACCGAAAATGTGAAACACGAAGGAACTGTGGAGGAGCGTTTTAGCAATTCGACATTTTGGGATCCAGGAACTGGAGGAGGCAGTGTTTTAGAATCGAGAGTTTTGAACTCTCAGTTCATGAAATCCCGGGAAAGGAAACCATTTCGACATTTCAGTAATTCAGGGTCCGAAAGGTAGAGGAGGTAGAGAGTTCGAGATCAAGCATCACGAACTCCCGGTACGCGAAACCACGCCAGCCATCGGATCAGGGAGGATCACAGCCATTGATCTCCTTGGAAGTGAGATAGAAGCATTTCGGTATTTCGGGGTTTGGCATACCAAGAATACTGATGAAAAGGAATGGGAAACAATGAAGTGGAAATCCCGAAGTCACGAAGCATGACAAGACTTAGGATGGACTTTGCAGGATTTTGGAAATTCAGATTTTGGGACTCTAGGAGTCAAAAGACAGAGTTTCACATCATCGCAACTCCCAAAATAACGATGAGTAAAAAGCCAAAGTCAGTGGCGAGAAGGGTCTAGTGTTTGGTATTTTAGGTTTCAGAGGTTGAAGAGGTAAGGCGCTCGACAATAGGATTCATGAACTCGTGAAATCCCGTATCCCGAAAGGAAAAGGGGAAATTCCCAATGTCAATTGGGTGTTGATCGTGGAGTTCATTTCAGTGCAAAGATCACGTGAGCATAACTTAGAAGGAACTATGACATACACTCAGTTGGGTGTGTGAATAAATTTCCCGAAGAGGAAATTGAAGAGCCAGTCATACTCTAAGGGGCCGGAATTGAAAGATCCTGTGCGGACTCCGACCTGAGGGTTGGGATGCTATGTCAATGTGGTATCAGAGCGAGTAAGAGTTATTTTCTTTTTGTAGAATAGAAAAGAGAAAATATTTGCAACCATGCTGCCGAGAAGGAGAGAGAGGCCAATGCCTAATCCAACAGTGGAAAGGGAAATGTGTGAACTACGTGCTAGGCTTGATGCCATGTTAAAACACATAGGCGCACAGTCAACGCTGGGGATATCAACGAGGCTGAAAGTGAAAATGAAGCTGGAAACAAGGGAGAAGAAGTTGCAGCCGAAGATGCACTAGATGAATGCCTATTCAGGGCTGTTGCGAGGATAGTAGCCAGAGTGAAAATGGACATTCCGGTATATGAAGGAAACCTGGATGTAGAAGAACTTCTGGACTGGATTAGAGATTTGGATAAATATTTTGATTATGAGGATATTGAGGAAGACAAAAAGGTTAAACATGCTGTCACAAGACTTAAAGGACATGCAACATTATGGTGGGATGAACTGCAGGTTGATAGACGATGTAAAGGAAAGCAAAAAATCAAAAGATGGGATAGAATGGTTGCAAAAATGAAGGCAAAATTCATACCCAAGGATTATCAAATTACTCTGTTTTAGAGAATAAAAAAAATGAGATAGAAGTTGAGTTCAATGAAGGAATACACTGAGGAATTCTACAAGATAAACATCAGAGCAGGTCATCGGGAAAGTGATGATGAAAAGGTTGCCAGGTACATGAATTGTTTGCGATATGACATTCAGGATGATATGAGAATGATGAGCCTTCAGAATGTGGAGGATGCTTATCAGATGGCTTTGAAAGCTGAAGAGAAGTTGAGCCAGAATCAAGGTCAGAGAGGCCAAGGCAGAAGTCAATGAAGAGGCAAAACAATTGCTCAAGACAGGAATCAGAAACCTAAAGAACAGTGGAAGAAACCTCAAACTCAAACTGAGAGAGGTGGAAGCTCACAGAGAGGACAGTATGATGATAGAATTACTTTTCCTTGAACCAGAGGAAGAGGAAGAGGCAGAGGTGGAGAAATAAAATGCTTTACCCGTGGGAAAAATTGACACAAATCCTATGCATGTCCAGATAGAAAGAAAGAAGGAGGTGAAACTCACATTGCCGAAGCACAAGGACGGAATGTTGAGATAGAAGATGTTGAGGGAAGAAGATCACTGATGATGAGAAAAGTTCTCTTAATGCTAGAGAAGGAGGTAGAGAACCTAGCCCAAAGGAACAAACTTTTTCAGACTGCTTGCAAGACCAAAGATAGGGTATGCAAAGTCATCATGGACAATGGTAGCACAAACAATCTCGTTTTTACAAATATGGTAGAAAAGTTGGATTTGGAGACTATTGAACATCCAAGCCTATACAGAGTTTCATGGTTACAAAAAG
>JZKD02S1442864.1:0-11008 GCA_000966675.3 Picea glauca
CATTCTCTAATCGGGGGGTGTGGGGGGGATTTACCCCACACAACTGTTGCTAGGGGGGTCCAGGGAGGGGCGAAGACAATTTTTGTAGCCCCCCCCTGGCGAGGCATTCGAGGGAAGCTCCCCCAAATAGAAATTTTGGGAAAAAAATCCTTGTAAAATATTGTAATTTCATAGTAAATCTGGATCGTTCATTATAAGGTTGCAGATCTGACGGTAGAAGTTATTTTAGGGTTTTTTTTCCCTATAAGGAAACCCTATTTTATAATGGAATTGTATTACGACTGTGTATTATTGCGAATATTGTATTTTGAGAGAGGAGTCTGTGAGAGAAAGAAGAGGAAGTTACAATGAGTGTGTTGTATGTTGTATCCCTTCATTTTCCTGGATAATAAAAAGGAAGGACCTGGAAATTTATCTAGTAGACATAGCCCACACTGGGTGAACCATTTGTGTTTGGGTCTCTATTGTATTGTGTATCTTCTGTGTTTTATTTCCATATTTTTTTTTATTTTATTGCTCCGTGATCCTGTTTTTATAACAAGTTCAATACATTGCAATAGAACCTCAATATTCTTAGTGACCTCCAAGGTACATGAGAATGAACATCAGTGTACATCCCAGACTACAACAATAATGAACTCTCTTATTCAGAAGAAGAAGAAAGTGGATGAATTGGAGGATGAGTGTAAACTTCTAAGGAATATACTAATCAATTTGAGAAAAGAATCACAATCAACAACATTGAATCAAACAATGTCTTTAACTTCAAGACAGGTTGATCCAAAAGGAGAAAGATACTATGTATCATATGCTAGAGGACATGGACCTTGAGAAAAAAATTTCTCTCCCATTCAATCATGGACAAGAGGAAGCAATCAACTTTTGTGTTTTCTAGTAATTCAAATTTTTTACCAAATCAATTAGAATATTAAGAGAATTTTCTTTAAGGTTTATACATGCAAGTTTTTTAGCATGAACCACCAGGATGTAATATTTTCAAACTTGTGTAATTTTTTTTTTAAATTTTGGAATTTTGTTACTCATACCTGCAAAATATCTGAAGAATTGTTTTGTCAACTATGTTGCTTATCCATGTGATGCAACTTTTTTAATAAAATATTTCCCAATTCAATTAAAACAAGTGTATAAAAATAATTATGTATACAACCCACAATCCAAAATAATGAAATATCATCCACACATCCATTAAAATGAAAATTTGTCTTTTTAAGACTTAACATCAAACAATAATTTATTTCATTACAAAGAATTCTCAATCCAAGCACAATGAAACCAATTGTCCATGTTCGACAACACATGTATTCCAATAGAGGATGAACATCGTCAACAACCAATCACACAACTAGATCAAATATCAACACACATATGTTTTGACATGGTAAAAATCCTATGGGGAAAAATCTGTGGCCCCAATCAACATGGCCACTTGGAGCACTTTATTAATGAAAAAGAAAAAAAAATACTGAGAGATTAACAAGAGAGTTTCTTGCAATCGATCATTGGCAATGATGCTTGATGCTCTTTAAATAGAGATCATGGAACAATCAGGTGCTAAGCCATGGATCAAAGTATTTGTGAAGATTGAGGAGAATATGATCCATCAGATCACTCTATATCATAAACATATCATGACCATTGGATTACCTAACTACAAATTACTAATGCATACTAAAGAAACACACCAAGAAACACATGTTTACCTAATGACACATTAGACCAAGTTGATCTTAACTAACTCCTAAGTGTCTAAATATCATAACATCCCTCCTTAAGAACAACTTGGTATAGGATTGGAGGATTTACAAAGGCGACGCAATAGGAGAAGGAAGGAGGCATTAGAGAATATCCCCCATTAATGACAACTTCCTAAACTCCTACCATAGATCGAAGTTTGGAGAACTTTTCTTCTGTAAGAGACTTTGTGAAAATGTCTACAACTTGATCTTTTGTAGGGAAAAATAACACTTCAATAACTCGATCTTGAATGAGTTTTCTAATGAAGTGCATGTGAATATCAATGTGTTTGTTGCGCTGATATTGAATTGAATATTTGGTGATCTTGGTGGAAATATGATTCTCGCACTAGAGGGTGGTCGAATGTTGTTGATAGAATCCAAAATATGAAAGGATTTGTCGAAGACACAAGGCTTCTTGAATTGCATTAATTGTCACTTGGTACTTTTCTTCTATTGAAGAAAGAGAAATATCTCGATGTTTCTTACAAGCCCAAGTGGCAAAACCTGAACCACGGTTGAACACAGAACCTGTAGTACACGTTCGATCATCAAGGTCATTGGCCGAATATGAATCAGTAAAACAAACCAATAAAGGATTCCCTCATGAGTTGTAATGTATCTTGAATTGAATTGTACCCCAGACATACCAAAGTATCCTTTTAGCTACTTCCCAATGGATTTCATGGGGTGTTTGCATATATTGGGAAAAAAGACCAAAAACAAAGGAAAGATCAGGATGAATATGATTCAAGTATAATAGGATACCAAATAAATGTTGATACAAAGTGACATCAACTTTGGGAGAAGTACAAGTGACAACAAGTTTTCTTTTAGGATGGAAGGAAGAAGGGGTTGGTTTGGAATCATCCATGTGAAAGCAACAAAGAAGCTCACAAACATGCTTATATTGCGAAAGAAAAATTCCTTCCTTGGTTTGCAAAACTTGGAGGCCAAGGAAATAGTGAAAATAGCCTAAGTCGATCATTTCAAATTTCTTCTCAAGTATGGTTTTCACATGGTTTAAAGTTTAGGGTCACTACTAGTGAGTATAATATCATCAAAATAAAGAAAAAATATTATAAGATGGCTTCCTACTTTCTTGGTATAGATGTTAGGATCAGAATGGAATCTAGAAAAGCTGGTATCAAGAAGAAAGTTGTCCATTTTGCCATACCAAGCTCGTGGAGCTTGCTTAAGACCATAAAGATATTTCCTAAGGAAACAAACAAGGCTAGAGTCATTTTGGACAGATCCAATAGGTTATTCCATGTAGATTTCTTCATCCAAATCCCCATGCAAGAAGTTAGATTTGACATCCATATGATCAACCTCCCATTTATGTGAGGATGCAAGGGCTAGAAAAAGGTGGATGGAATTCATTTTGGCTACATGAGAAAATGTTTCATTATAGTTAATTTATTCAACTTGGGAAAATCCTTTGGAAACTAATTGAGCCTTGTGTCTTTCAACACTTCCATCTGATGCATACTTAGTTCTGTAGATCCATTAAATCGAAAAAGTTTTCTTCCTTTACCTTTCATAAGAGCTACAAGATCCCAAGTATTTTTTTCCATTAAATAATGATTCTTTTCATTCATTTCTATATCCCAATCTGGATGACCTGAAGCTTATGAAAATTTCTATGGATCATGAGTCTCTAAAACTTGAGCCAAAATAGAAGAGGCTCATTGGAAATGTTAATGTGTTCGATGTTGATATGAAGGATCACTGGAAAGATCACCAACTACTTCTCGTGTTGAATGGATCCTTCTAGGAAATACTGGTGTTGGTGTAGGTTCAGTTTCAATGGACTTATCTAAAGGAAGGTGAGTAGGAGGTGTTGTATTTTCATCCTCACTTTCATCATCTGAAGAAAAAGAAACCAACTGTTGTCTTGCAGTTGTAATATTCTAGGTTCAAGTTATCTAACCAACAAAACCCTTTAGATACCATCCCTTTCGACATCACCTGCATGCAAGTGAAGTCTCACCCAAGGAATCTATTGGGGCTACAGGAAACAAGTTTTTGTAGGGATGAGAGTATGGGAGGATATCATCATGTTCATTCTTACTTATCTACCCATGTGTAGTATTTTGTATCTCTTTCCCTTGATTAATTAGTAAACTTCAATTATGCAACATTATTGTGACACATATTGCAACATAAACTATTCAATCTAACATTCATATTTAATGTGCATCAATCATCTCCTACACAGATCTAGATCTAGTTATGCATAAATAGAACATTCATGAACAATAGCATGAAAATATATTCAAACACAAAATTTAACGTGGTTCACCCAAACTTTGGGATACGCCCACAACAACTAGATTATTTATTATTCTTTGTACAATCATCTCAGGCTTGCACACTGTGTGTACAATAGATACATCATGATGTATTTACCCATATTTTCTAGCCACTATGTAATGGAAGCCTCTCTTTGCAGGCCTCTCCCTAAACCTTCAAACACTCTCTCTCATTATTAGTCAATTCTCTCAATAATAACAACTTTCGACCTTTAACCACCTATTGTACTCAACCCATTACATATTTATACATAGAATTTAGGGCTCAAAACCATATTCTCTTATCCAAAAACCCTATGACAAATCATGATTAAAACTCGTGACAACTCATTGTTCGGGCATGTTTTTCCTATCTTTGTGCCTGCATGTTGCCTTTACATTCTCAACTATTGTCCTTCTTGATTTTGTGTGTCTATCTACTTTTGCATGCCTAACTACTTTTGTGTGTGCCCTCATTCTTTGTTATTTGAACTTCCTATCCAACATACCCAAAAAAATCATTTGTGGCTCATCTTGAGCCACTTAATCCTGTTGTGTCATGCCCCTCCATGTTTCCATGAAATTTTGGGAGGTTTCCTTTGTTGTCATGAATTCTTTCTTGACTTCCACTTCTTGTTCCAAAATCTCATCTATGACCTGGGCAGTTAGGGTCATGATTTTCTCCTCGTTGTCATGCACTTCCTACTTTACCTTTCCCTATACAACTTCCAATTCCCTTATTACCCTTAGTGCTTTGTCCTGTAGTGGTACTAATCATTGTTGGAGAATCTTTTGTCGATCCTTTATCTTTTCTATTTCACTGTATGAATACCATTGTGCCAGTATGGTTGTCATGCACTTTGTTGGTGGAAGCGTACTTATGTTCTCTAAAGCCTTCTATTCCTTTTCCCATGCATCCCTTAATATAGCTTCCACAACATTCATCTATGGATCCTCCATCATATTTGTCAAAATTTGTGCGCTTTCCTCACATAGATTTACCTATTCCTCCTCCAGTCTCTTAATACTTGCTACTGCAGTAATAACTGTTCTTTCTCTTTCTACCTTTTCCTCTGGTGGCGTTCCAAGTGTGGTGCAGAATTCCAAGTCTCTGATTCGGGTGAAGAATAATTTAATGACTTCCTTGATGTTTGAGACTTGTTTTTCAAGTGTATCTTCTACCACCATTGGCATTTCTGGAATATACTTATATAGTTTTTGGATGAACTTTTGTATTCACTCTGCTTGTTTCTCAACCTCATCCTTCTCCTTCAATATTATGTCAGTCTTTTCCTGAGCCACACTATTCTCTTGAAAAACAATTGTATACTCTTGTTGAAGCTTTGTCTTCTCTGATGCTACCTTCGCCAATTCAATTGATGTTGTCTCTGCATGAAACTATATCTCCTGCGTAATACCAACGTGCAATCCTTTTAGTATTGATGTGGGAATCTATGAAACAAGCAAGTTTAGGTGACTTAAGTTTTGTACCTACTCCTGCACATTGAGTGTAGGGAAGTCAATTACATCTGGTGATATCTTCAACACTCTATTCCTTATTTCCATCTGTGAAAAGTAATATTTTGTGGCCCCTGCCTCCCAGTTGTGGTTGTTGATGGTTCTTCATCGGTTCTATGCTCTAATGTTATCGTTGCTACTTCCAAGATCTACTGCATTGTTGTTAACCGTGTCTACACCTATTGGTGTAGTTCTTCTTATTTTCATGATGCTTTCTCAACTGGTTCTTCTATGACATCCCTAACTTGATAGTCGATTATGTCGATGTCATCATCAGTCAGAGTATAATCGGATGGCTCTTTGTGAGATTTCTTATTTTTTCACATAGGGGGGTTGGCCCATTTCCCTTGTATTTCCTCTTCTCTCCTACTGTTTCCTACGCGTGTTATGTGTCTAGTATCTATTCATTTCCTTGTCCATTACCCTATTCATCACTTTGTTCTTCTGTGTTGTTATCAGGGTGCTATGCCTCTATTCCACTCGCTAGAATCTTCCACTCTTGATCTCAATCCTGCATGATAAGGTGGATATATTATTTCACGATCTTGTATTTTTTATGGACCCATACTTCTCTTGGGTCCTTCTTTTCCTATACATAGATATGATTCTGATCTGGTTTGAATCACACAATCGGGGTGTATACCTCTACCAATTTTGGTGAAATGTGTGGTATGTCCTTGATGAATTTACGAATCATTTCTTCGTACATGAAGAACTCCACGTTAGTGTTGATCTATCCTCTTTTTTTATTTGTGTACCATAAATTATGATACTTAGTTGTTGATCACGGCTTACCTCTGAGTCCCAAGAACTGTGCATCCTCTGACTCTTTCCATGCTATGAATGCAATCGGAATTAACAGCCATGGATGATGGAATTCCATCCCACTATCCTGTGCTTGTGAGAAATTGACGAGGAAATTGTTCAATAAGTAAGGCAGTCATCTCATAAAGACCCCTTTGACACACTTCTCATTCGTGGCTATCACTACCATTGACACTTGGTATTTTATGCATTTCCTCAGTAACTTGTACAATGATGCTTATGTTGCATGCCTTACTATTGGGTCACATATTCTCGACACATCCAACCTGCACACACCTCTAACTGTATGAAAAGTTTCCCTCATTTCCTCTGATAGAGTCATGATATTTTTCTTGTCTTCAAAAAGTGAGTTTGGATCTTGTCCCTGCGTTAGTAGGCCTATGATCCTTTCAATCAAGCTTGTATCTATCAATATTTTCCTATCCAGCCACAAATAACCTCCATGCACAGAAGTTAAGATAAACTTGACACATGCATTCACCTCATTTCTCCATCCTAAATGTGGAATGTCAAATAGGTTTAGTAAGCCTTCTTGCTCTAATCCTCTTTCCCATAACTTTGGTACAAGTATGCTCTAGTTCGTTGATGAATCTATCCTCAGTTCCAAGTAGTGGTGCATTGCAAGTTCAGGGAATGTCTTTGTGTCTGTAATATCATGGTTCACATATTTGAGTTGCGACACCCTCCCTAGAATGTCTTTGTCCATGATGAATCTTTCTGGGAGGTTGTGCATCACCAATTCATAATAGGGAGTCTTTTGCAATGTCACTAGTGGAACATCATCTTTCCTTGGAAGAATGTAGTCTCGGGGAAACTTGATGCTCCTAGATTCTCCTCAACATCTGGTTCTACTTTTTGTGCTCTTTTTCAAGATTCATTGGTATGGGAATTGTTTCTTTTTGCGATGCCATTTTTGTAAATTGGTTACCATCAATAACTACTTCAAATCTAGGGTTTTTATCGGCTCTACAATATGTTTCTTAGCTCTCTATTACTCACATGCAACTCTAAGTAACAATAAAAAATTCTTGTCGACCCTTCAAAACTTGTTTTCCCCTTCTCTAGTTGTCCATGTCCCTTCACACTTGAATTAACTGTCTCATCCGCCAGTGATGTGATAAATGATTGATATATTTATTTTTTCTTTATTACCATATCATCTGTTGTATTTTTACCTCGTAGTTCCAATCTATCATGATCCTCGGTGGATGTTTCCATTTATGGCTACACGTTGTCTTTATGACTTATCCTTATCTCTCTTTAACTGTCATTTCTTCCCTTTTAATGCCTTTAATGATAATGAATTTCTCATTCCATGTTTTTCTTCTGTGCACACCTAACTTTCGTTGTGTTGTTTCTTTTATCTGGGAAACACTCACTTTTTATGTGCCCTTACACTCATTGTAATTTACTTCAATTTGTTCTTGTTTTTCCTTCATTTTTCTTTTCTCTTTTTGCACTTTTTATTTCTTTTTGTCTTTTTCATACTATAATACACTACTATGGTACATTCGGTCTTGTGAAACTCAGATTAATGTGTATATGGTCGACCATCTCTATAGAGTTTCAATCAACTTCCACTCACCATGCCTCCCATGGCTTATCCATTTAGCATTTCCAATTGTGCAACCTATGCCTCCATCACATGTTGAATCACACATGGTCCTAACCAATGAATTCAAAACTTTCCTGGATGTTGCATGAACTTATTGTCATATAGTAATACCAAGTCCCCCACTTGAAACTTTTTTTGTTTAATATGTCTATCATGCCATTCCTTTTCCCTTACCTTCTTAACTTTATAATGGAACCCCGCGGAAAATAAATCTTCCTCAAGTTGTACCAACTATGAAAATATCTACTCCATTACACCAGAGTCTGAAATATCAATAATCGTTGCAATGCGTAGGCTAGGAACAATAAAATCCATCAATATTACTGCTTCTTTACAATAGACCAACCTAAAAGTTGTTTGTCCTATTAAATTTTTGCTTGTAGTCCTATATGCCCATAATACAACATGAACCCTTAAGTCCCAATCATATCTCTCTACATTGCAAATCTTTGTTAGAGCATTCTCTAGAATTTTATTAAAATATTCTATTGTCCCATTGTCCCGAGGGTGATACATCATACTCTTCTTCTGATGAATTTGAAATTCCTTGGTCAATGTTGCAATCGTTCTATTCAATAAGTTTGTTCCTTGATCACTGATAAAAATGCGTGGGAATCCAAATTCTGTAACTACATTCTCAAATAGAAACCTCACAATAGTCTTTAAAGTGCAATCTATGACTGGTGTTGTTTTTTCCCATCTGGTCAAATACTTTGTTGCAGTGATTATATACTTATCTCTTGATCTTCTCGCTAGTGGGTTTATCGGTCCAACAAAGTCTATTTCCCATTTATCAAATTCCTACAATTTAAACTACGGGTGTAAAGGAATCTCATCCCTTATGGATGGCTTTCCCACCCTTTGACAAACATTGCATGTCTGACAATATTCCTTAGCATCCTTAGGAAGTGTGGGCCACTAGAGCCCTGTGTTGGATTACTGAGAGGGGGGTGAATCAGTAATAGATAAATTTAATCCTTTTTAACCATAAAATGCAAGTGTTATATCAATGTAGAATTATCATCCAATAGTTGCAGAGTAAATAAATGATGAACAAATGAGAAATCATACACATACATAGTACACCAGTGTTTTTATGTGGAAACCCAAAGCAGGAGAAAAACACATAATTATTCTTCTTATATGTATTTAAGAATTACATTCACTGGAAGCACCAACTTCCTTTTTTTTCCAGCTGCAACTGGAAGGAGGCTCCAACCCCCTAGTTTCTCCGGCTACAACTAGAAGGAAGCTCCAACTCCCAAATTCTCTGGCTACAACTAGAAGGAGGCTACAACCCCCTATGTTCTCCAGCTACAACTAGAAGGTGGATACAACCACTTTTCCTTGACCCATCCAACCGCCCTGAAATAAAAGTAGAATAATATACTGTTGAGAACCTGTAGAATGATAGACAATATCATAGTGAGATATATTGTTGTAAACCTGTACCAATCAACCTATAATCAACCTGTACCATAAACAAGTGCATCAACCATGCACCAACCTGTACCAAACAACCTGGAATCAACTTGTACCATAAACAAGTGCATCAACCATGCACCAATATGTACCTCAACCTATACCATCAATGAGTGCATCAACCATGCATCAAATATGTACCAATCATGCATCAAATACACATAAACTATGACTCATCAATATGTACCAACATCATTAACTATACACCTCATGTATGTGACAACTCATCAACTACTTGTCTCAACCATGTACCCAACATGTACCTCAACCATATACCAAACACATATACCAATATAACCATCAAAATTTCTCTAGAAATACATCACACTATCCATAACCAAATACCATAAACCATTACATCAAACCATGTGCCACAACCTCATTGTTATACAACCTCTATCTGTAACATACCTCAACCAAAATACCTCATCAATTTCATCATCAAAATCTGATTTGTAAATCTATAATAGACTTGGTGTATATGATCACATACTTGCAAACCTTCCTTAAGTTTAACAACAAGAGACTACCATTTCATCAAACTTTACTCTAGTCTCACATGACTAATTTTGGATTAGTCAACAACCCTAACTTGCAATAATCATAACTATGTACCTGTAATGAATACAGATCTAAAAATGGTACACAATGGTCTTCTGTGTCTTTTATTCAATTCCTCCATATTTCACTACTTGGAACCTCTCAGAAAAGGAGTTATAGCCAAAATGGCATACCTTGTTGAATTATGGCTTATTCTAGAGAGCCAACTTGTAGAGCGTGCCCCACACAAAATATTTTTTGTATGGATCTGAAAATGGTATAAAGAATACTAAAGATTGTACTGTAACCAATACATTTGGTCTTACTGAATTTGGATATGTTATGAATAAGTTATGATGTTTTTACCCGAAACACCTGTTTTTAGACTAGTTTCAGGAGTAGCCACAAACCCTATTTTCCACGGAGTGTAACTCCAAAAAACACAACAACCCACAATTTGAAATTTTTATCAAAACTTCTTGGATATGTTTCCTCAACGACCTCCCAATTTTGCAATCTGACTCATCCTAGAAAAATATTTATTGAAAAAATGGTGAGATGACCTGTAAATAACATACCTTAGAAAGCATCATCAAAAGAATTTATCATCCCTTGAATTTCAACCTTCTTTACTTCACTTTCCCTCTGAAATTATCCTTAGATATCCTTTGGTTACCTTAGTCACTTGTAGATATTCAATATTCTCAAGTGTGTTTAAAATGAGAGACCCTTGCATCTTATTTATAATTTTATGTAGCTTTCTCAAGGGGTTACCTTCTAACCATCTTAAACCACTTTCCTTATTTTAGGGACAACCCACTTCTAACCACTTGTCCACTTAGTAATTTATCCATTAACTTTATTCTTTAAACAATTTATTTTGTATCCACTTTGACTTATAGTACACTCATCACTTCACTTTATTATTTACCTTCTAAAATCTCTTAAACCACTTTCCTTATTTTAGGGCTAACCCACTT
>JZKD02S1442875.1:0-11008 GCA_000966675.3 Picea glauca
AACTACAACTATGCTAACATGATATGCAATGGTATGTACAATGGATGCAAATGCCTACCTATCCTAACTTACCTGTATTTACCTATCATACTGTTGGTGGGAAATAAGGCTTGAGGTGGATAAAATTTACAGGTAGTTTCAAAGCCTCTCCCCCAAGCTTTGTCAAATTGAAAGAGTGTGTTCCTGCTTGACCCACAATCTTGTAAGGACCTGTCCATAATCTGTCTAACTTCTTGTGCATACCAGGTTTCTCTCTCCTTTTGTCCCATAATAACAATAGATCCCCTTGTTTGAAATCCCTTTCCTTTTCTTTGTGATCAAAATTATTCTTAACCTTCTCTTGACTTCTTTCCATTTGGTTCAAGGCAATCCTCCTAGATTCATCTAATTCCACCAACTAGTCAATTCGTCCTTGGAGTGCTTCTTGTTCTGTGGTGTATTGTTGAGTGAAGCGGAGGATGGGAATTTGGAAATTTACAGGAAGTTTAGCCTCCTGTAATCTTTCAAGTCATCATAAGTCCAAGCAAAGACATCCTTAAATTATCTAATGAGGTTAGGTATTTAATTTATCTCCTTCTCAGTGGTTCCCTCCCCTATCTTTACCATTCTTGGGTCCATCTCAGTCCCAATATTGAATTCCAACACCTTATCTATTTGTTGTTTAGGGGGTTTTCCTTTGTAGATATAATTTCTATCAAAGAGTTGTTCTAAAGGAATCCACCCTTTTGGTAGAGTATTATTCTGCAAATTCACTACCTCAAGATCCATGGACTTAGCAAAGAAATTTACTTGTGAATCGGTGAACTCCCTACTATTCTCCATGAATCTAAGGATCTGATTGCCATCCTCAAAAACCTACCAATGCTCTAAGTTGTCGGGGATTGATGGTCTAAACAGAACCTCCATTTTGCACAAATTTTGGAGGGGGCCTTCGTAAGGTTGTAAGGTGGATGTTGAAACAACTAGGGCATATGCTACGTAATTTTCCTCTCTAGGGACTGCTTCAATTGATATGACTTCAAAACATTTTGCAATGACCTTGCAAAGTCTCGGTACCTTTTGAGCCTCTCATAATTCATGGAAATTTTTAGTAGTAGTTGTAAAACTACTAGGTCTGAATCACCAATGACCCTTAAGTGCCCTATTCCCCTATCAATGGCCAAATTAAGACCTATGATTAAAGTCTTGCATTCAGAAACATTGTTTGTGCAATGATATTCAAGCCTAGAGGAATACTAATAGGTTTCCTTAAAAGGCGCAGTTAGGATAATACCTTCCCTTGATCCAAAACTAGAGTGAGCACCATCAAACTCTAATGTCCATATTCCTTCAGGTTGTTTGCAAGGTTCATCTCTGGAATCTCCTCCTTGAACAAACCAGCTTTCTACTCCATTGTTTACATAGAGGAGTTGATTAGTGGGTTCTCTGGAGGCTTCAATGAGACATCCAATGAGAGGTTCCTTATGAGGGGTGACAAATCCTCCCTCGGGATAGGGAATAGTAGCCTTAGACCCTTGGTCTTGGAAGCTTCCGCCTAGTTTTTCTATGAGATCTTTGTAGAGTAGGATTCCACAACTACTTAATGTGTCTATTACTATTACATCGAATTTAAAAGAGAAATCAGGGCAAGTGTGGAAGGAAACAACCAAGTCTTTGATAAGACCATGTGTAATGCCATCTCATGTACCATTATGGGGTCACGACATACTAAGTCCTGGCTGGTGCATGACTCTTTGAGTCATGATGTTTCTGGAAGCATCTAGATCAAAAACACAATTATGGAGGAGGAAGTCAATTATTTGGAGGGTAACATAAAAAGGTGTGGGTTCACCATATTTTGTCTGGATGCTCCAACATGAAAAATGATCGGGGAGTCTTCTTCCAAATCATTTTCCTCAGTGATTTAGGAAGGTGAACGTTCAACGTCTTCTTTCTCATCCTCCCAATCTTCAGAGATTTTTTCAAGGGTACCTAGATCCTCATAGGATTCATGTTGTTTCGAAAATATCAAGGCATCTTTCATGTTTGAGAACCCATTCTTCCAAGTACCAGTTCTTTTAAGGGGGATGGCTAACTTAATCTCATTGTTTACCTCTAGTATCTCTGGGAAATCGTGTTATTCTTCCTCCATATTCTCCTCATTGAACCATAGTATATCATCTTGGTCCTCAATAAGATTGACCTAGGAAATGGGATCACGCCATTTGAGATTTTCTTCAATCCAGCAAGCACCATCTTGTGCCTCCTTGAGGTTTGTTGGGAATTGGTTCCTGAGGAGGGATTGGAAGTTTCCTTCAAAATAATTGAGGTATTGTCCAAGAATAACACTCTTTGGTTGAAAATCAAAATCAATTCAACCAAGAAAGGTATTAAACCTATCATTAAATTCCCTCACAGTTTCATCATTTTGTTTGCAAATTTTGAGATATTGAGAGTAAAGGGAGGTCATATCTTGCATCACACCCCGCCTTTGCAAGAAAACTTGTTCTAAATTTTCACGGGTTGTGAGGCTATTTCTTGGGAGGTTAGTGCTCCATTTTCTATCATCTCTAGTATGTGAGGCAAGGAAAAGTTTCATGAATGTGTCAGGATGTCCTTTCTTAGACTGATGGAAGTCGTAACTTTCACAAAATTTGGTCCAATGTGTGTTTCCAAAAGCCCCAACCTCTCCGAAAAACTTGGGTATCCATGAATCGAAATCTTTAGAGAGATTACGTAAGCCCCCTTTGATATTGGCCAAGTCCAAAGGGTCAAAGAGTTCTTCAGGGGCCCATTTAGGAGGGGTCGTGGGGATAATATGAACTATAGGATAATAAGGTATGTACTGACGTCCGATATGGGTCGTCATCAGTGGATTCACCAGAAAATATCCTTGAGATTATTAAAGGGATGACAGGATCACCCTCAGTGGAGTCGCCAGGTAAGCTTTGTGAAATTAAGGCTTTGGATAAAGGCTTACCGAAAAGTGTCGTTCGAGGAAAATTGAATCAATGTTCCTCGACAGTGGTGCCAAAAATGTTATCACACAATATGTACTTTCCCAAAGCCCAAAGGCAAGTAAGCATAGATTGGAGTAACACAGAGGTGGCCTTGTCTTTGTCACCTCAACAAGGTACCTCTTTCTCTTTAGGAGGAAGAAAACCCCACTCCAAGGGAGACGTCCCAGGACCTAGTTGGTTGATGAAGGGAAAATAGGCTAGATAAAATCCCACCCCTCTCTCTAGGTCACTCAAGTTAAGAAGTCGATTGGTAATGTTAAAGGGACAAAGAGGAACTAAAATAAGTGGTACCTGCCCTTTACCAATGAAACATCAAACATTAGTAGCAACAATGATTTCAATAATTATAACCAATGACTCCTTGAACAAATTATATCCTGCTAAACAAGTTATGTATAACAACAATAGGATTATATATAACAACAATGATTTCAATAATTATAACCAATGACTCCTTAACAAATTATGTACTGCTAAACAAGTTATATATAACAACAATATGATTATAGTAGCAACAATGTATCTTAAAGAATTGCAAGTTATGAAGACAAGAAATTATATAAAGGGTTTTGTACACTTGATAATGCTTTGTCACTCACAATTCCAAGATTAATACAAGTCTATTAATACTTAGATGGTTGTCTAAACACTTATAACAACAACAATTAATATTGATGACAACCAAGAAACCACTTCAGAAAAGGTACTTGAATGGAGCAAGAAAACAACTAATTCAACATCCAATGATTATAGCTTGCTTGGAACAAGTGTTAGTTGTTTTTATAGATGATTTAAGGGTTGTAAAGGGGCTACAACAAAGGATGTAACAACAACTTCAACATTAGTAACAACCTCTAAAAACTTCATAATTTTCACTTAGAACAGGAAATTAATTACACACTTTAACAATCACTTGATAGTATTTTGCTTGATACAATTTCTGGGTTGAATTTAGATGGTTATCAGGCTAATAAAGATTACAAATGATGGTTGTAACAATGAATTAGTATCAACAACAACAGCCTTAACAACTTCAGAAAATTTGCGCTTAGAGATAGCAAAAGGAGATTAAGGCCTAGGAAGGTGATGCCTAGGTTGATGCAATTTTATGGGTAGGTTTTAGAGTTAGTATACTTGTTAGGGCTGCAAAGAATGATGGTTAGAGCAGCAACAGGTTGGTAATTAGTAGTCTAGTTTAGTGAGTTAATTTAGTAGGGTATAAAATAGGGAATAAAGTTGAAGTCTTGTCAAGAACTTGAGGTAAGAGACTAGTTCCTTATAAGGTAATGGAGTCTAGGCATGTGACTCTCTTCTAGGGCTGGGCTGCAAAAACTTGATAATACACACAATTCAAGAAGAATGAGGCTAGGGAGAAAAACACTTAAAGTGTCCCTAGAACCTCAACCTTAGAGAAGGGCACTAAGGTGTAGGCTCGTCCAGGCCTTAACACCTCCTTCCTCTTGAAAAGCTTTTGGATAAAGAATATTTCAAGCACAGTAACTAGATAAAACCTCAAGGGAGCTAGCACTATAGGGCCCTAGAGTTTACCAATTATTAGATCAATTTATAAAGCTTAGGCAAATGAAAAGTGAAAAAAATAATACCTTAATTTCTTCACTTCAAGCATCAAATACTCCATGCAATTTCATAATATTGCATGAGCAAATAAACCATACCATAAACCATTCACAAGATGAAAAATGCAGATTTTGCTTACTTGCATCAAGAATAATCATGAACATACCATGCAAGATCACCATAAAACTTTAAGAAATTGATCCAAGTGCTAAGATAAGCCTCCAACAAGAGTAGTGCCTCACTATTTCAACCAATAACGCACAAGGGGCGAAAATTTCAGACCTCTCTTGTCCAATGACCCGTTATGATAAAACAAATGTCACTTTGTGTTTATTTATACAATATTTTGACCTTTAATTAATTTTAGGTAAAAAATCAGGGTCAACCATGAACATTCCCTACAAAAATCCAATTTTACAAAAATGAAATAATAAAACCCCATTAGGGTGACGGCATTCCCTTTATTGGGTGACGTTGAGCTCTCATGGTGGACGTCCTGCCTCTAATGATGGAACGTTGCCCCTCCTAGGGATTAATCTCATCAATTGTTGCTAGAACGTTGAATAAATTCCCTTCTTTCACTAGAGCATTGTTGCATGAATCCCTAGCCCCTTCAATATGATGTCATGGTCTAGATGGATGGTCTCTAGGCCTCCCAAGGCCATCGTCCAAGTGAATGAAGGTAGGGCTCATCCGTCTAAGGCCTGCTAGAGTGCCTCCAAAGGAAACGACTTCCTTCTTCATGGTACTATCCTTCAATGTACCTATCCATCGGGGAAGGTCCTGCAGGAACAACAAGTACACTCTCCAGGAGTTCATAAGTCACAAGGACCATAGCATGTAAATCATATCCAATAATTGAATTACCCAAACATGTGCATCAAACCCCCTTTAACCCCCAACAAATGCTCAAAGACGTTATGCAATTTGAAAAGTTACGTTTGGAAAAGGTCTCAGGGTGTCCTATTGGGCTAACCTCTCTTAAGTTTGGGGCGTTTCCCAGGTGGAGCCTAGTCCAAGTCATCTAAGTGTATGAGGTGACATGGGGTAAATATTTGGGCATGGGGTGCATGTGATAACAGGGAAATGTAGACTCTTACCTGTGGGTGCCTTTGTGGAGGGTGAGTTGCAGCTTGTCATGGATGCAATTGTTTCCTAGCCCATTCATTGCCATTTATTCTTATCTTTATTTCTTTTGATCTTTTGTTCTTATGCTTCAAGGGAAAATTTGAGGGCCACTGTCCTGGCTTGATGACCAGAGGTGATAGTGTTATCCAAAAACATTTCACGGAAATGAGAAGGGTGGCTCGTAATGAGACCCCATTTCTGTTGGCTATGCCACCAAGAGCCACTACCCTGGTTTGGTGACCAGATAGGTGGTAATGTGATACCGCTACATGCCCATGGTCATAATAGGTCGGCTCATGATGAGACGTCCTATCCATCAACTAGTACCTTGAGTGTTTATGTTATCTTGTGGGTCCACTTTTCTTACTAAGAATCCTTTCACTACTTTCTCGGTTATCCCTGGGCGAAGCATCTCGAAGGTTTCAAAATTGGCTTTTAACTCTTTCCAACTACTTTTACCCTCTAGGCCTTTAGCCCCTTCTTCCCACGAGGTAAGGTACAACCCTTCCTAGTGGAGCCAATGCCAATGCCCAAACAAGGATAGGGAAGATGGAAGGAATAAAGATGGAAAGTGGTAACTATGGAGGGAACGAACGATGACTTTTCATAGATCCACCCAGTAGCAACCCATCCTAAAGGGAAATCAACTTACTAGAGTGTTGTGTCACCCTTCTAGGTATGAACGAGGCAAAGAGCATAATTTCCAAGCAAACATCATGAAATGAAGAAGGATTCAATACAACATGTTCAAGTGCTTCAAAAATCAGAGTGACACATACCATGATACCCAGACTCATTACCTCATGGAGCAAGACTCATTGCTACTTCAGGACCAAGCTGGTGTGATGGATATTATTGTTGGTGATATGTGGACTGCACTAAAGAAAAGAGGGGACCTCTGAGACCATGCTTAAGTCACCTGGCTCGGGGTACTCAATGTCTAGGACATGTGGGCCTCGAGACATGATCTCCTTAGTTATCCCTAGGCTAGGGGACAACATCCTTAAATCTCAAATTTATTATCACTAGCTTATCGCTCAGATTATGAAAATAATTGAAATATGAAAATGGAAGAATAAACAAATGAACATACCATCCACACAAATGAACACAAGATGTATNAGGCTAGGGGATAACATCCTTAAATCTCAAATTTATTATCACTAGCTTATCGCTCAGATTATGAAAATAATTGAAATATAAAAATGGAAGAATAAACAAATGAACATACCATCCACACAAATGAACACAAGATGTATCATGGGAAACCCAACAAGGGAGAAAAACCAACATGAAGGTGAGGCCTATCCTCTACTCTCTTTTCTTCAGTTATGAAATGCAAGTACAAAGAAAGGGGGCACTCGGTAAAGGAGTTTCCTTTGACACTCTGGCATGAATGGTTGCTACATGATCGTTTTCCTCCTATATTATGCTCTCAAATCTCACTCCTAGAATCCCTATTCAATTATGGAACAAGTACAATGCCAAAGAATGAAACGATTTCTCCTCTTAGCAGCCCAATATTTAACATAGCATGATAGTCATCTACAGTTAGGGATTTTACATGTCTCAATCCTCAATTAGTTAGGGTTTTCGACCTTCTAGAATCTTCTTGAAAGTCCACACATGGATAAACCCACATGTGTCAGTAATGGACGTTGATGTGGCATCCACTTGGTACCATGGTAGTCAACAATGTAGGTCAACTTGCAGGAGCCATAACTTTTGCATATGAGCTCTAATTGGTGATTTTTGCTTCGTTGGAAAGGTCTGCGTGTGTAGAACAACACCAAGCAGTTGAAAGCTAAGCTTGAAAAGTTTCAACCCCAAAAATTATTGTTTCATGCCTCAAAATGGCTGTGGAAATTTTCAATCCCCAAATCTCCAAACTGGAACCTACCACTAAAATGCGCCCTTAAAGCCAACTCCTCCAATTTTTCCACCAAGTACCCAGATAGATGACACATTATATAATGATCCAATTTGGATCAATTCGATATGCCCCGGTTCTTCTATCACCAAACACCACCAAATGGCCCTTAAGACAATAGTAGGTGCTTTTGAATTCATCATTGAAGAATTTATATGTCCAAACAACATTTCCTCTCCCAACCAGCTTTCCCCATGGATCCTTGTTTTCTTGTTACATAATTCCACAGTGTCCATTTGCTTTCTTGATATTGCTTCTTGTTGGAGCAGGATTATTTGCAACGATGGAAGTTCAAATCATTGGAAATGTAGCAACAATAAATGGGCTTGGAGGAGGGGAAGCAATACAAACACCGGCATTAATCCATTTCTTTTGAGCTTTAACAACAACCCTTGATCATTGATCCATGATATATGTGTTGTGAAAAAACATTGTTGTTGTAGAAATGGCAAACTTTGAAACATAGGATCCCTTCAAATCCCTTGGAATCTCTTCAAAAATTATTTTTCACCTAGGCCTATGTAATGTTTAAGCAATTACATGAAGATGGGAGTGAATGAAATGAGGGATAATCATTGTTTTTTTTATTTTTCCCTCTTGTGGGACCTTGCTTCACACCCAATATCTTTAATACGCCACCGTACACTAGGATTGCATGTCTAGCACTACACCAATGTGACAGACATGTGACCTTAGTGTATCACACATGTCAATGTGTTTGACACAGTGACAAATGACTTTTGGGCCTAAAGGAATGTGCCAAGTTTCTTAGTTGATTATACATCTAGTCATTCCAAGCAAGTATTTTCTTGACTCAAGCAGAAATTCTTGTTTTTATGATAGTAGAATTAAATATCATTGGTTGATGTAACAATGTAACTAGAAGATACACAAAACCAATCTAAATCAACTACAAGTCCTAATAGACATGAAGTTACTTGGATTTGTTTTCGTCTTCCGATTAGGTTTTGTTAACAATACATACATGTAGTTGCTTGGATCTCTTTCCATCTTCCAGTTAGGTTTTGTTAACAATGCATACATGTAATACAAAATCCTAATTTGTTTTGCATTGCTCAAAGAGAATTTTGGTTTTGAGGTAGGGTCTACATGAAATAATAGTTTCATTCATATAAATGCATACCATGTAACCTTTCGTACGATAGAACGAATATCAAAACTTGAGATAATTTCAAATAGATTGATGATATTTGAAAAATGTCAATAAAAATCACTGCAGTTTAAGATTGTTATTTGCCTCATAGTCAATTTCAAAAGGATGTACAATATATTCGATGATGCAAGGCAAAAGAACTTAATATATATAAATGGCTCATGTGTTCTTCCTTTTTGGTATGAACTGAAACAACGTATCCTTCAACTTACATGTGTAATCAACTAATCTCAAGTGGGACACTACACAAGTTACATTGAACTGGAAGTGCCACAACGGATGACAACTAATCTTCATCCACCCATAGTGACAATCAAGCAACCTGATCTAACCACATCTAAGACTGCTTGGGAAATTTCACCTTCTAGTTCATCTCGGCCACCTATATTAAAGTGGCACAAAAATCAATTAATGGTCACTTGAGGGTATAAATGATGATCGTTGTTTTCTTTACCATCTTCTTTGTAATAAGGCAAACAAGTGGAATCAAAACTAGTAAGCATCACCAGTTTCTTCCAATAGTTTATATATCTAATATGGAACCTCAAACAAATTTCTTGTGGATTAATCCACCTCCACGAGAAGACCCCCTTTCTTGTCCATATAGGTGTCCATATTTCGACATAGTCTACAATTATTCATAAATGTGAGAAACATTTAAAGTGCAAAGACACTTGAAGAGGGAACAAGAAGTTGTAGGCATTTCATCACCCTATCATTGATCACATCATAGGGCTTCTTAATCCCCAAAGTATAGAGCATTTTAACCCCTTATTTTTAATCACATCAATGTATCCTAATTCTCATTGCAAGCAAAGAACTCTACAAATCCCTCCACATTACGGGTGGCTTTGTCCTAATGTATCAGGCTCAATGCATTATTCCTCTCCATTGAAATCTCTCTATCCATGTAAGGAGAGAATCTACATGTAGGCCCACCATTAGCCACTAATCACCATAGTACTAGGATTTAATGAATGAGCCAAGCAATGCAAAGGTGTATAATTCTTCTCCTATCTGTTGACAAGAATACCCATATGTTTTTGAATTAATTGTTGATATGGCATCCTCAGAACACTCGTTTTCCGAAATCCAGTCTTCATGAACTCAATCGGGGAGTCTCGCCCCTCATAAACCTTTGTTAAGATGGGATGGTTCATCTCTACAAACCAAAACAAAGAAATGGTCAGGTGCATGATCTTAATGGTAAGATCTACCCTCACCCACCAACCATCATCAAACATTGTATCCTTGACCTTTTTTCGAAGCATTTTGATCACGCTTTGTTCAAAATGGTCGATACTCTAACATAACTATGGATCCAATACCAATGTTGACCTAGCTCAACCTCTTAAGCATGATCAAAGAGGAGGCAAACTAAGTATATGCAATCTTCAACAAGGAAAGATTTGTGTACTATTTATAGATTCTGACAACATTGGTATGGTTTTGTACAAAATTGGAGATATGACATGCATCATCAATTAACTCTCCCATCCATGTCACATCTAAAGCAATAGATTTAAGTGTTAAATTCAAAGAATGAACAATGCACCATGTTCAAAATGTTCGTTGATATTTAGTTTCCACAATCATGCCAATAGTGTTGCGAACATCGGCATTATCTATGATAATTTACACTGAAGAATCAACACCTATTTCTCCAATGACTTTAACTCACCTGATGAGGGCCATGATGATTTAAGATGAGCTAGTAGTTTCTCCACCTCCTCCTTTTCCTTAATCAATAATGTGGTCCTAAGCTTCTTTGAATTGGGTGGCACATACCTTATTGGACCTTGTTCAAATAAAGCATGACACATCTCAAAAACAAAAGACCAGCCAACACTAAATGAAAGGAAGTTGAGATAGAAAAAAAAAACAATGATAAGATCAAACTCGCAACCCTTATTGAAATATCTTGTCCATAGGACCACCACTTGGAGCTTGCCTCTTCTTTGTTGGCTCAACCTCAGCCCACCTTTGCTGGATGGCTTACTCAATAATGAAAGAGGATCATCATCTTTGTGTCCTACATGTTGTTGCCAACTTCCCCAAGCCTATAGAAGCCTCTCTTGCCATATTTTTTATTGGCTTACAAGGACCTTTCAATATGCTTCAATTCTTCTATCCCCAAACGCCAACAAACGGCCCTTAACATAGCAGTAGATGCTTTTGATTTCATCATTGAAGAAATTC
>JZKD02S1442886.1:0-11008 GCA_000966675.3 Picea glauca
ACTTTTCCCGTCCCAAATACATGAGTCTTATCTATGTTATTTGATTTGTGTTTTTATCTCTAACCTTAGAATAGATCAGTAGCATGCATGCATAGTCTTGTCTTGATTGCAGGGAGGCTTTTGGAAGGAGCAGCAGCAGCAAAGAGATAAGAAGCTCAACGGAGGATCTACTTCAACCATCGGAAAAAGGTTGGTTCATTCTTCCCTTGTGTGCATGTGAAAAAAGGGGTTTTAGATTCGGGTAGAAGGTTAAAAGTTAAGTCTTGAGGGTCATGATCTGCGTATGAGCTTAGAGCCCTAGCTTATTAGTCCGTAGGGTAGAATACCCAATGAAAACTGCACCTGAAGCAAACCTTCGAGAAATGTCGTAAATGGAGAACATCCCAAAAAATCTCATTTCTCTATGCAAGAAGGTAACCTATTAGGTCATATAGTGTCTAAAGAAGGAATCAAAATTGATCCCAAAATAATTGAAGCAATAGATACTATAAACATCCCTAAAAATGTAAAAGAAATCCAGTCTTTCCTAGAAAGAATAAACTTCTTGAGAAGATTCATCCCTAACTTCGTTGAAATTGTGAAGTTGATCACAAATATGTTAAAAAAGAATAGTGCGACGAAGTGGACAAGTGAAGCCAAAGCGTCTTTTCAATGAATCAAGAAATTTATCGGCGAAGTGCCAGTCTTGGCAAGTCCTGATTACACAAAAGAGTTTCAAATTTTTTCTTTTGCTTTCAAACACACTATCGTAGTCGTATTGTTACAGAAAAATGAGGAAGGTTTTGAACAACCTATTGCATTTTTTAGTAAAAGTCTGAGAGATGCTGAGTTGAAATATAATATACTAGAAAAAAAATCTTACACAATGGTGAAGGCCCTCAAGGCTTTCAGAACATACGTATTACAGTCGAAGATCATAGCCTATGTCCCTACAAGCTATGTTAAATATATACTGGTTCAACCAGATAGTGATGGCAGAAGAGGCAGATGGCTAGCTAAGATTCAAAAGTTTGATCTAGAATTCAAACCAACAAAACTCATTAAGGGCCAACATATGGATAAATTGCTAGCCGAATCAAACTTGCAGGCACTCAGAATAAATCAACTGCAAGAATATGGGGGTTTTCTAGAGATTAATGAACTCGATATCGGTACACCTACAATTGAGATTCAAGACAGGTTTTCTACTTCAGTCTGGTATCATGATATTGTTTCTTACCTCTTGACTCTTCAATGTCCTAGTGAACTAACCCCATCTAAATCTAGGACACTGAAGCTACATGCTATAAAATATTGTATTATAGATGGAAAATTATATTGGAAAGATCCCTTGGGTTTCTTACTGAGTTGTTTAGACAAGACTGAAATCGAAAAGGTTATTAATGAGTTCCATGAGGGAGTGTGCGGAGGACACCATGCTTGGTGAGCTACAACTTATAAAATCTTAAGAGATGGATATTACTGGCCCAAAATATTCACAGATGTAAACACCAAAGTCTGAACTTGTACTCCCTGTTAGTTGTTTATAGGAAAATAGAAAGTCTCAGCTTTACCTCTAGTTCCAGTTAAAACCGAAGCCCCTTTTCAACAACGGGGCCTTAATTTCATCAGAGAAATTCATCCACATTCCAGTGCCTAGCATAAGTGGATTCTAACTACAATTGAACACTTTACTAAGTGGGTGGATGTTATTCCCATGAGAAGTGCAACTGACTCAGTGGTAATCAATTTTATGGAAGAAAATATTTTATCCAGATTCGGCTGTCCCTGAAAGATAGTCATCGATAATGTGCAAGCATTTAAATCAATGGCTATGATAAGCTTCTCCCAAAAATTTAACATCATATTAGGACACTCCACAACTTATTATCCATAGGGTAATGGTTTAGCTGAGTCATCTAATAAAATTCTGACAACCGTGATAAAAAAAATCTTGATTGAGAACAAGAAAGCGTGGCATATCCATTTGAAATATGCTCTATGGGCCAACAGGATAAGTATTAAAAGGTCAATTGGGATTTCCTCTTTTCAGATGGCATATGGAATTGATGTTATTTTACCAATCAATCTTTCTCTGCCAGTGATGAAACTTTGGCAGGATTCAAACGAAGAACCTAACGACATTACCAGGAGGGAAAACTAGTTGGTTGAAGTTCAACAAAATAGAGACGAAGTAAACGAAAAGTTGCGGAGATATCAAGATAAAATGAAGGCTTTATTCGATCAAATATCTAAGGATAGATATTTCCTCCCTAGAGATCTGGTACTAAAATGGGAAGCCATAATATAATACACTAGCAAACGTGGAAATTTTGATTCGATCTGGTCCGGCCCTTATAGAGTCTCGGCCTTAGAGGGAAGAAATGTTTTTTCATTAAAATATCTCGATGGAGACATTCTGAGCACCCCCGTAAATGGGAGATACCTTAAACACTACATGCAGTAATATGTTTCTGAACTCTCATTGTACATACCGGTTTGTTTTCATGTTTTCTGTATAGTTACATTGCTTTTGGTAAGTTTTATTCTGTTAAAAAAAAAATCTACAAAACAGTTCAAAATCTAGCAGTTCAAAAGATTTTTATGAGTTTCTGACAGTTATGAGTTTCTGATTTGTGTGAGTTTCTGACAGTTATCAAGTCATCTTATTTTCAGGAAAATCCTCAAGGACCCAAGAGATCAACTATATTAAAAGGGTAATCTGCATGAATAATCACGATAAATACTTCCCAAAAAGGTAATAAGTAAACAGTCTTATGGTTGTAAATAAAAATAACTACTAAGGTATGAACTCTGACCTGAGAAACTGAGTTAAAATGTCCTAAGAGGTACCAATGAGTGAGACACTAAATTTCACGATGGTTAAGGTGTTTCAAAAAAAAAAAAAAAACTGTGAAAAATAGTCGTTGGCACTCCTAAGTTTTCGAGGTTCTCTTACCTTTTCCCTTTGATCACTATAAAGCTTACTCTTCACCCAACCTTGATTATTTTCCCATTAGTCTATGGAGGAAATAAATACCTCATCTTAACTTCGAAAACATTCAGACTAACTTTCAAAGTGAGGATAGGTAAAATTCTATGTTTCTCCTAAACTTTGGCTGAACCGGAAGTATGTTTGGGCTAATCCTAACCTTTTTAGTCATTCTAGAGGGAATAAACTGATCGTTTTCGCTCAAGTAAATTCCACAAGAAATATTAATAATTTTTCCCTAAGATTCTCCCTAAAGTCAAGTGTCTGAGGGCCAAAGGAAGATTAACCCAGAGCTATTTAAATAAGTTGACAAACCTTTGCTGAAAAAGTTTTAAGCAGTATATTTTCCTGAGTATGTTACGTACTGATTGATTTCCCCCACTTCATAACAAAAGTATATATAGACAGATGGTGAAAGGAAATTCATTATTGATTTCCCCCATCTAATCTAAAGAGATGATGAAAGGAAATTCATTATGTGAAATTCAATGTGAAAAGTATGATAACTTCACCGGGGTACTAAATAGGCTCGCTGGTAGTGAAGAAATGTCTACATATCTGACAAGGATGTTATACATGAATTGCAAGATGCTCTGGTAATTTTTCTTCTTTCATCCAGATTACACTATAAGATTATGGGATCCCCTAATTTGAAAAAAGTTGGAATCACTTTACCTTGATGCGAATACGATCAAATAAAAACTGGTAGGATGGCTAATATTGTTTTGATTATCTTGCACGAATATGAGGTCGGTTTTAGAAATGGGAATCTATGCGAGCCTATCTCGATATTGTCGAATGTTTTAATCTTGAAAATTTTTCTAAGGTTAAGGTTGAAGTCCTTAGTTTCCTGGTTGGGTTTTTTACAATTATGTCTCATAGAGTGGAGTGAATGACCCCATTTACCCAATAAAGGCACTAAGTCTGCACATTTTTCTTGTCCCACAAGGAGAAGAGGTCCCCAATTGGAGCCTATGTTGAAACAAGGTTTAAACATTTTATCTCTAACCTAAAACGCCATATTTTTCTAGTATGGAGCCGCCCTTGACTAAAAAAATACAAAAAAAAAACTAAAATTTTCTTTTAATTTGAGATTCAACATTTCATAGAGTTGCCAATTCTGAAGCCAACAACTCCAAAAGCTCGGTGTCAAAATACCGAAAGAGGTTTCATTGCAAATAAATAATAAAAGGGAAGAATGAATTTTATGAGTCCTAACGTGTTCTTCATAAAGTTCCCTCTAAGCTTGATTAAGTAAACCCCTAATCATAATTAATGAATCATAAATATATCGCAGTTCGGGTTTCCTGTTAACAAAGTGTTTTTGAGATATAGATCCTTCAAATCCCGATTCTTGATTTCCGAAAACCAGAAATTAGCTCCTAAATCTCGATTAATTAAAGTTAATACAATGATTAAACACCAAAGTTCAGCTTATCATGATTTCACAATTCGAGGGTTGCATATGACATATCTCTTGGGTGCGTGATCCCTGAAACTCTAAAATGTGAAATCATAAACTCTAAAACAAAGTCTAAAACTTTAATTAAGTCGTTCTAAGACATGATTAACAATCACTAAACTCCTTTTCGCATTTCACAATTCGGTGTTGCATAAAATAGTTGTTTCGAAACTCCATTTTGAAATCGTCGATATATGAGAATATCTGTAATGGACGAATAAATATATTTTGAACTTAATTGCATATCAATAAACATATATTTTTTCATTAAGACATTAAAGTCTTACCCCTTGTCTCAGTACGTTCATTTAAAGGAAATTAAAGGAAATAAAGGCTCTGTATTTCAAATTTTATTCTCATTTTTACAATCGTGAGTGAGTTGTGTTCATCCAGGCTTATAGATTTTCTCGTCTGCAAACAAGTTTTCAATCTAGTGCAAACGCTATGGCACCTGAGAGGGTACTTAAGAAAGTTGAGTGAACTGCTGAAAGAATAGGTATAGAAGGAGATGTCATAGCTGATACCACACCCCACACTATTTATTCCATCAAATCTTGGAGGCAAATCTTCAAGAATCTAGATTACGAAATTCAGAACTTCCCACATGATTCTGAGAACAAAATCTGAGACATAGCGGAGTTTGAGCTTCACAAAATAGCAACACACCCATGGCTCATGCCATATAATGACATGATATATTGGGCCTTAGAGAGAGGAGATGCGAAGACAAGGAGCATTCTGGACAGTCGTGGGGTCCTCATTAGTTCCTTCAAGTTGGAACATATACAAGTAATGTACATGATATCCCCTAATACTAAGTATATTTATAATGCTGAATTTATAGCTGAATTCCAAACAAAGGAATGTGCAGAGGTAGATCAGAGATACCTTGATATAATTAGAGACTGGTGGGGAGTGCCAGTGAAGTTTAGGGATGATACTCATGGGAAATATGACACAACCACACTGAATGAATACTAGGTCTATGTATCCATGATGCTTTGCAGACTCTTCAAAGCATGGGTGCCTCTTCTCCATGAAGCAGTTGAAGGTTTTAGTTTCAACTGGGACAAAATCCTATCAGACAATTTATCTAAGGAGGTAACAGAGTACCAAAACACAAAATCCAAGAGCCAACCAATGGCCTTCTATATGTTCTCCTACATCATGGACGCCATATGCTTCATGACCCCTTTCCCTCTAATGAATTGGAGTTGGAATCCAACCTCCAATAAACCCATTCATGAATATTATTCTAAGTTGTGGGAAGAAAATGCTAAGGATTGCTTCTATGAAATCTGCCACTTCGTGGTGATTCCAATGCACCAGATGTTGTATGGCTGCGAGCCTCCCCGTATTTCAGATTCAGTCATGGAAAGTATCAAGGCCATCACTGATTGGTTTATAGAGGAAAATTTTTCCTACATTAGGGTTTTCGGATGTTCAATCCCTCCCCACGCACTACCAAAATCCCTCCTTGATAGACTGGTATGTAGGGAGGTGGCTCATCAGATAGTAATAGGTGGCATCGAGAATGAACTAAAAATGGCCCAAAAGAGATTCTAGCCTATTTTCCCTATGAAGATTGCAAAATATTCGCTACTCAATCTAGGGCATTCCAAGGTTGAGGCAGCCGCATTAGGAGAGATAAAGTTGCTAAATATTGATCACAGGAAATATGATCCCTATAAAATTGTGGGTAATCACCAAGTTAAATACAATTTGAAAGCATATGAACATGAACAGTCCCCTTGTGACAGCATGTTCAGAGGAGTTATAAGTTATGAGGAAGTGTTGTCCAGGTTTCAAACTTTGTCACCTGACTTGCAAAACAATTTCCTGAACTTCTAGAAACATCAGAGAAGTGGTTTACCCGGGGTATTACTAGGAGAAGCATCAAATTATCCTCCAAAACAAGGAAACGTACCCCCAAGTTTTGGATCAAGAGAATAGGATATAGAAAGTACAAAGAGAATTCCATAAGAGACCGAAGAGTCTCGAGGGAAAACAAAAGGACAAAAGGAAAAGAACTCAGGAATGGAAAAAGGGTCTCAGACACCCCCAATGTCTGATAAACCATATTTCCCTTCGTCATCTGCAATTCATGGTAATACCCCCAAAGAAATAGAGGAGGTAAGATCTATAGAAATAGGTTCTCCTGTCGCCTCTTTGACTCCATTACAATCCAGTTTCAGTTTCCCCCAGCTGGGAACCCTATACATTAGTGACCTTGAGTCCATATCCAGAGAAGAGATTCCTCCATATTATTATTTTTTCAGTAAGAAGATAAAGGCAGTGTTGAAGAAGGAAATGCATCAAAGGTAAAATGCAATGGTAAAGAGGCACAAAATCATAATAGACAGGCATAATTTAGAGGAAGAAGATTTTTCTACCGAAGTAGCTGGTTCTATGGGAGCGTTAGCCACAACTAAATATTTCACTGTTGAAAATATGAAATCATGTCTGCGACAGAGAAACCTCATGATCACTAAACTACAAGGCCAATTAAAGGAGAATGAAAAAAAAATTGAAGAAGGTATAAATAAAGGTCTGGACTAGGCCAGAGCCGGGGATAAGAAAGAAATTCAATCCCTGAAAGCAAGCCTCGGTGAGATGGAAGAAAGAGTGCAGACAAGTCAAACGCAAGAAGAAATCATAAATCAATTACAAACAAAATTAAAGGCAATTGAAAATCTAGTGATAGATCTGAAAGTTTTCCAGGACTAGTCACTGGAAGTGCATGTAGAGATAGAAGTTGAACAACAGAAGTTGACTTACAAGATAGACATCCTCCAGAATTACTTCCATGAAGCAAGCAATTCTTTTGATAATATCATCATGAAGGAAAAAGAAGATAAAGAAACAAGGGTCTCCCTTCAAAGGGAAATTATATGTTCAACGAACGAAGAGACACCCAAAACTACAAAATTATCAGCCACAGAGAAAATCAAAGGTGACATTATGCTCAAAGTATGGGAAGCCAACATAATGGAAAGCAAAAGAATAGTTAAAGAAATCAAAGACAACTGTGAAGAGGTTTTTGATCTCTTAGACAAAGGGTCATTAACCACTGAGAAGGACAATTGCGCAGGGCTTCTAGGGCAGATAAATATTGCGAGACACCAATTAAAGTTTAAATAAGATCTAAGTGAGATCCAGATGGAGATTTCACAGCTAAAAGAAATGGATGTCACCTTAATCAATAGGTTGTTGATTCAACCCAACTTAAAATTGCAGTCAATAAAGTTTGCAGATAAAAGAGTTGAAGACTATATCCCAAAGATATAGAGAAAGGTATATCTATTCGAAGCAAAGGAGTTCCTAGAGCCTCCCAAAATGTCTGCACCTTTCCTCAACAAATGCATTGAATGTGTCAAAGAAAAAGAAGGAGAGTCTTCAACATAGCAATAAAGTACAGTTTGAAAAGTGTAGCTATGGAAATAAAATAAATATAAATAAAATCTTGTAAAATAGTTTTCATCTTATTAACGATAAATAGCTAGTTCCTAGAAATTAGAAGATTCCCCAACCGCCACGGGTTGGAAATTCTGTATAAATGTAAATTTTTGGAACTAAGAAAGGGATTTTTGGTGGCCATTGTATAGGAGAAACTTTTTACAGTGATAAATAAGAATGCAAAATGGAGATTTCAGATCTTGTCAATCCTGAGCTATGTGTTCCTTTTGTTTTTGCTCCTAGTATTTTTTCTTATGTGTATCTTTGATGAAATTTTAAATAATAATTTAGCATAATATTTAGTATTGGTTTGAGTCATTGGGTTATCTATTTATTTACAGTTTTTCCTATGTACCTGCTGTCAGTAGTTTCAAGACCTATAGATTATTTAGGTTGCAATGGTTTGTGTTTCATTAGAGTCCTCTTGTCTTTCATCTTTCCTCATTGCAGAGTGAGATTCTTCCATGATCGATGCCTCATTTTTGTTAAACGATTTTTTGTTTTTCATTCGTCAATATCACGTCTTTAAAATCTAACTCATGAATAGGAAACAACCTCTGATCTATTGAATATTAATCTATGTTTGAATTTTCTTCTTTTATAATCAAAATCAGAAAGCAACACACTTTTTTAAATAAAGTTTTAGACCTTCTTCCAACCATTATTCCTCATGACTGTGCTCGCCTTAATACAACCTAATGTAGAACTCGGTCTTTCTGATCAGACTAGCATTGCCCTAAATTTATTTAACACTATATTGCAAACATCTTACACCCGGGTCGAATTAGAACATTCATGGGAAGCCATTGAATGAGACATAAGCATCCAAGAAAACCGGGAAGCTCAATGGAGACAATTAAGGAACCAACCATAGTGGTTATCCTTCAAAGCCGACTTTGTCTACCTTAACTTTCTCTACTCGTATTAGATTCTTTGATGGTATACTTTAGAGATTTAAAGTATAAACTCAGGAACAACACATAACACACACACACACACACACACAGATTGATACACCATGTCGAAAAAATATGTGATGTGCAAAATTACGCTCTATGGCATATAATTATACATAAAAAATACATCCCGACTATATCCATAGATGATATGAAGGAAGGGACCTACGACTAATACTCCATGGTTGGCACATGTTTCTCAGGGTAGCATATGATAAAATTTCCTACCCACCTTAAAACTCTCGCAAAAGGAAGTGGTACTCCTTCCATGTGGTGATGTAACAGTTGGGGAATGTCATTGACTCTAATCATGGGTACTCGCATGGTGAGAACCTCTAAGTTCCTTTAGACCTCATGAAGGGTTTTTTCAATTTCCACCTCCTCCCACTCCATATTAGGTTGTTTCTGCTACCTAGATCTGCAAGGGTTGAGAGACACCCATGTCAGCTAGATTGGACCCACATGTGGGTTATTGTTGAACATGAAATTTTGGGATACAATTTTGGTAAAAATCCTAAGTATAGAAGAAGTTAGCATCATATGTGTGCAGAAGAAGAAGGAGTCCTAGGGAGTGCATAGCTGAGGCACATCCAGGAGGACAATGCACAGAAAAAGAGAAAAATAAAGAAGAAAAAGATAATAAAGAAGAGAGAATAATAAACCAAAAAAGAGAATAAAGAAAGAGAAGAAAGTGGGAGGAAATGAAGGATGACAACTCAACATGCTAAATATGGAAAGGATGCACAAAAGAATGAAGAACAACATTCAAAGTGAAAAAGCATCATGTAGATGGAAAAGAAAGTGAAAGCAACCAAACAACTAGTTAACTAGAGTAGTCATGCATTGTAATAGGGTTTTGGGATGAACAAAGCAGGGTTTTAAGCCCTAGATTGTATATATAAATATGTAATGGGTTGGGAGAATAGGGGTTCTCTGGTTTTTATTCTTTTGGTTCTTCCTAACCTATGTTCCTCCATATGGTTACTCTTGAGCACCATTGTGGAGTCTGTTCCAAACTACTGAGACCTATTGTTTGTAACAAGGTCTATAGAATAGGATGAGAAGGGAGAGAATCAATTATGTAGGAGCATCGTAAGTAAGCCAGCAAAGAAAGAACATAAGTGGAGGACAGATGGAAACACACCATTACACATTTTGAAGGCATTTTGAATTTCAAACGATGGAGCATTAATGTAATAGATAGGAGGATGTATTTCATTTATGTTTTGGAGATTGTAAATAGATCTTGAGCATTGATCTCATCTGTCGATTATGAATGCATTTAATTGTAATGAATGTAAAGTAGGTAGCTTTTAATTTTCAACTAGATAGCTTAGAGTTGTGAGAATAAAAAATCTAGAAAGCTCCCTTGTATGTATTGTATTAGAGGATTATTCTCATTGTAATTTTGTAAGTTGTAGAAAAGGAGAATAGGAGAATAGAGATTGTAATATTTGTATAAACAGATAGCTGTCGCTATTGAACCCATGTACAAAAGCACTAGAATTAATATAAGAATGCTTTGATTCTAATTCATGGTGTTGTCATGGTTACTGTTTACATATATTGAATGGTATGTTTAAAGTCCATTTATATTTTATGTTATGCATTCATTTCAATATTATGTGTATGGATGCTTGGATTTCATGTTGAATGTATGAACTTTGTGAGAGGAGAAGTATGAGTTTCAATTGTTTCTCTTCCTGAGAAATTCCTACAAAGAGTGCAGTGGAAGTCCGCAAGGAGTGGATTGACAAAGTTTTGGGTTTCATCTAAGAATAACTCAGGAGGGATATTGTTGTTCTTATACCAGTAGAAGTGCAGGTGTATCACAAGAGTCGTGCAAGGTGTGTGCAGGATATAAAGAGTCTTAGAATTTACCAACCAAGGAGGTGTTGGTCACTATAATTGCTTAATTAATTTCAAACAACCAAGTGAAACAAAAGACTTCCCTGGGTTGATAATTTATGTTTCACTTGGTTGTTTGAAATTAATTAACAAATTATAGTGACCAACATTTTGGCGTCGTTGCCGAGGAAGATAGCTAGAGATTTCAAGAGCATTTGTGATTTTTAGTTAAAAAGAATGCATGAAAGACCCTAAAAACCCCAAAAATCCCAAGGACACTAACCTTACAGGTGGCAAAGGAAAAGGAAAAGGAGG
>JZKD02S1442897.1:2340-21150 GCA_000966675.3 Picea glauca
CCCCCCAACTGAATCGGTTGCATGCCCTCATACAACTTAGTGTCGGTCATGGAAGAAAAGAGAGCATGGTGAGGAAATTTTCCAAAATATTCAAGTTGTCATATAAAGAATTATGTGATTAAATCTTAGAAAAGAGCATACCTCCACTTACCCAAAAAGTAGATGTAGTTGTTGCGGCTGCTGGATCGAGAAAATGTGACTGGCGTTGTAGCTGCAACTGTTGGAACTGCTGGAGCAAAGAATATCTGACTGTGACTCATGGAAGATGGAAGGTGTCACTACTGCATGATCAAGAAGATGGAACTACTAATGTTGTTGCCGTTGTAACTGGATCATGGGAAGTGAAGGAATCTGAACTACTACGACTGAATCATGAGAAATGTGGAAGGTAGAGAATATGGAACTCTCATAGATCTGAAATCAAACTGCTACAACTACTGAGGGGATCATGAAAAAGTGTATAGTCTTCACTCACTACAAAACCAATGGTACAATTCTCATCATGTGAATGAATGTGTCTATGTCGAGCATGAAGAGAAATCATTGGATTACCGATCATTGATGAATGTCGTTAACCAATGCGAGACAAACTCACCAGTGATGTCAATGAGTGTCAAGGTACCTGAGTACATCTTGTGAAGTGCGAATAGATGGGCTGATGTTGAGCCACTTGCAAGATCTAACGATCAAGGGACATTGATGTATTCCCATGATCGCGAGTGAGAGAGCTTGCCATTAAGGCATGCAAGCCTCTAGGTACTCAAAATGAACTCTAGTCNAAAGAGAGCATGGCGGGGAAATTTTCCAAAATTTCAAGTCGACATATAAGGAATTGTGTGATTAAAGATTAGAAAAGAACATACCTCCACTTACCCAAATAGTAGATGTAGTTGTTGCGGCTGCTGGATCAGAAAAATGTGACTGGGGCTATAGCTACAACTGTTGTAACTGTTGGAGCAAACAATATCTGACTGTGACTGATGGAAGATGGAAGGTGTCACTACTGCAAGATCAGAAAAATGAAACTACTAATGTTGCTGCCATTGTAACTGGATCATGGGAAGTGAAGGAATCTGAACTGCTACTACTGAATCATGAGAAATGTGGAAGGTAGAGAATATGGAACTCCCATAGATCTGAAATCAAACTGCTGCAACTACTAAAGGGATCATGAAAAAGTGTATAGTCTTCACCCGCTACAAAACCGATGGTACAATTCTCATCATGTGAATGAATGTGTCGATGTTGAGCATGAAGAGAAATCATTGGATTACTGGTCATTGATGAATGTCGTTAACCAATGCGAGACAAAATCACCAGTGATGTCAATGAGTGTCAAGGTACCTGAGTACATCTTGCGAAGTGTGAATAGATGGGCTGATGTCAAGCCACTTGCAAGATCTAACGATCAAGGGACATTGATGTATTCCCATGATCGCGAGCGAGAGAGCTTGCCATTAAGGCATGCAAGCCTCTAGATACTCAAAATGAACTCTAGTCTATATCCCAGATAATGTGTCAAGGTCGATGGGGCAAGACTGTTGAAAGGTGGGCCTTAAGGATTCCCACATCAGTCAACGTGAGTTTATAAAATATTTGGTAGGACTATAGATGTAAAGATCTCAGTAGCAACAAGGTTTATGGAAAGGAAATGTAATCATGGAAAGGGGGTTTTATTCAAAAGGAAATATAGAAAGGCAAAAATGAACTGAAAAAGATAAAGGAATGTATGCAACTCAAAAAGGAATAGGCATGTGTGAAGTCATGAAAGTTAAGGCAATGGAAGATGGCTTCAACACGGGATGACTAATCAGCTTTGAAGAAGAAATGAGATAGTGTCATAGCATGAAATTTGGCAAAATACGAAAATAACAGTGTATCAGTATGATGTTGTTGTGTAACAGCAAAATATTTTTGTGCAACAGAAAAATATTTCTGTGCAACAGAAAAATATTTCTATTGAGTAACAACTCCTTCAAGCTGTCTAGCAAAGCATGTGTTTCTGAAAAATGTTATGATTCATGAAAATCATTGTAGCAACAAAGTGCAAGTGTCCTCGTTCCTGCAAAATTGTTGTCCTTGTAGACTAGTTTGTCTTCTTTTGCTGTGACAGTGACTCAAAAAAAACATGAATCGTGAAAACAACTCAGGAATTTTTAGAATGTCCATTTTCAAATTTTGATTTTTATAATGTTTTTGTGTGTTTCCATGTTTTTATAATTTTTATTGTTTTTCTTTTTAATTGAAACCAAGTTTTGTATTATTCTCAAAAATAAATAAATAAATAAATAACAAAGAATCCGAATGAATACTGTGATTATGCTTGTATAACCATTTTCTCCTTTGCTGATCGGAAATATATACCAGAGTTTTGCAAACCATTACTTTATACAATAGTAACTGTAATGTTATTAGTGTGAATCTCACACTCTGATCAGAATTGGTATAATTCAATAACAAATTCAGCACAAGCATCACAAGGATCTGTGGGTTTAGCAATTATATCAACGACTTTTTATAAACTACAAGTACTGTGTTCCAAATTCTCCTTGTCCGTCAAACATTCTGAAGTAAGAGCATGCAATCGAAAGGGAAAAAAATAATAGAAATAGAATCAGCCCAAAGAGAGCATGCAAAATATAGTTACCTGGACCTGAGCAAGAGTTTGACTGTGAATCTGCTACAGTGGAAAATTGGTCATCCTAAAATCCGCCTTCTTCACAGTTTGAAAAATCAGAACTGCTCTCAAACCAAGTAGAATTTTCAAAAAATGCTTGTGATTCAGCTAAATGAGACCCTTCTGCACAAAACCCGTGTGATGGAATTTTAAAATTCATCATGGTTTTCTCACAAATCCCATCCGAAATTGATTGTCTGCAAATTGACATTAATTGACAAAAAATTCCATATTCTCAATGCATGTGTGAGCTGGGTGTGGTTTAATTGTCCATTTCTAGCTTGTTGGTGTTGGAAGCCATATCAATCTCTATTTTTAAAAGCTACCTACACAGGGTTTTTAAATTCTCTTCACTCGTCACAATCTTTTTCATTAAACAACGATTGTTACTCGCCGCTTTCTACATGGCTGCTTTTCGATTTTGTTTTCATGACTGTGAGCATGAAAACTCACAGCTGGAATTCATGTTTGATTTCATCAAAGGGTTAATGTTCATATGGCTTATCGTCGATTTGTCTTATTTTGTTATGAACATGGTTTTTTCCATGGTTATAACCCCTTGGTCTCGAACACACCTTGGTTACATATGTATTAAACCACCACCCATTTAGCATTCGACTAATGTTAATGGGGTTTTAATTTATAAAATCTTTGATTGAATTGTTTATTTGACATATTGATTTTGTGATCAAATCATGGATATGCATATGATTGTTTTCAACTGTTATGATCTTTGTGTGCACCATTATGCTGAGGTGTCATTCCAAGTACATCGTGGTATTATGTTTTGCATGGCCTCGATCTACACGACTTTTCTCACATGCATAGTAATTAACACTCCCGCCTACCATTTTGAGTTGTCTTTGCATGACGTTAGGGAAGCTCAGGGAAATGACTCTGTGATTATTCTTTCAAACCCTACCATCGAATCCCGTGTCGGTTCCTAGTTGTTAGCCATGTCTCCTGTGGTGAGGATTGAGCCCAACGGTGTCCAGACATTGTTATCGTTTGATAATGCCAGAGAAGACTTAGAGAGGAATGGATGGCATGTGTTTGTTGAAAAGTTCGAGGGTTTTAATTTAACAGTTTCTCAAGAATTTGCATTAACGTTCGATGGTTGTAGAGCTAAAATAGGAGACGTCCATCTTGAGTTAAATGAAGATTTTATTAGCCAAGCCACCGGTCTGCCAGCGGTGGGAAAAAATTGGTTTAAAAACTCAAAGGTTGAAGAGGTTCCCTGGTCATTGTTGTTCACCTCAAGGAGGATTACCAGTTGCGATCGAGGTATGCCCGTTTCAGCTCTTAAAACTAGATGGCACAATCTGTTAGCTATTGTCAAATAGTTCATTACCTGTGAGGGGAGATATGGTTTGGTTTTCTTATATCACTTGCGGTTGCTCATGAGTTTTATCGATTTTCCCCTAAACATGCCCTATTTTCTCCTTCGAAGTCTATGCAAAATGGAAAAGCGTTTTAAAAGGTAGAAATCTGATTCTAGCCTGTTTCACCATTGTTTGATCAAGACTATTATTGTACATCAGTTGAAATTAAACAATGATTGTTGGGATGCCTTGTTGTTAAGAAATGGTTTTGTTAGCATTGAAATAGGACAGGTTGACAAGTTTGTCATCACAGAAACCCTCATCGAGCCTACCATACCTCCTCCTTCGCTTTTTCCTTGTGATCCTATTTCTAATGTGGAACCCTCGACCTATCCTGACACTACCCAACTCGACACTATACCAGATTCGTATCCCAAAGGTGGTGCTAAGTCTGTTAAAAAGTCTGCAAAGAAAAAGTGTAAAGGTAATGTTGATATCAATTATAAGAGTAAAAGAGTCGCTCATTGGGTTTCACGATGTGCCCAAAATAAACCTAGGCCTTCTGCAGACCAAAACGCAATTGTGTTAAGCGAAGATTCTAATTCAGAAATTGAAATATTTTTAACTGAAGAATATCCATATTCGTATGGACTTTTCTCTAGTAAACCCTATGATTATGTTATAAACCTTCCATCGTGTCTCAAAGATAATCCCAATTTCCATGGAATCAAACTCAGTAGTGAACCTACAGGTCAAATGGAAAATTCCCCACCTGTTAATATTATCACTGCTAATACACAGTCTATTCAGCCGCAATGTAGCGAATCTCAATCATGGATCGATAGGTATTACAAAGACGTGCCTTTACTTTAGTCTCGGCTAAAATCCTTGGAAGACCAGGTGAATTTTCTAATGAAAGAGAATGGCAGACTACAATCTGTAGCTCAAACCAAAGATATTTTTTGCCATTATGAATTCAAAGATTGCTTGATTAAGTCGAATCCCTTAATCTGAGGTATGATTGTTAAAATATAAGTTTAGGATGATTCTGTCTTTTTTAAATTAGAATACATGATTTGTTTGCACAGATTACCTCTAGTCTGTTTTGATTGATTCAATAAAATATGATTCTAGTTATAATTATAACTAGCTACAGAATCGTGAGATTCTGTAGCTAGTTACTAAAATTCGAATCACTTGTTTTAATAACTAAAAATGCATCTGAAATCTTTTATTCTTATGTGTTTTCAGGAACCTACGATTTCTAAAGGAGATTTGAACCACTGGTGGCAACTCTCAGCATGCTATTTTTTTATTTTTTTTAGAATAGGCTGTTAGTTTTGATATCAAGTAGAATCTGGGAGGTTGCATCCCCCACAATTTTTGGAACAAATTAGATGATATCCACAGGAAGCGTTTTGATCCTGTAACCTATATAAATGTATTGTTTTGTAAGCTAAATACCATCGCTGCCTAGGAGCAAAAACTATGGATTCATGATTGAAAGACTTGAATGGATGTTGATATTGGTACAGCTTTAGCTTCGATATATCGTATTTTTATTCAAGTTTTGGTCATTTTGATTTCTAATTAAATTGTGACTACTTTAGATATCATGGTTTATTAAAGATTGATGTGATGAAATTTATATGATGTCCATGTTTTATGTCCCTTATATTACATACAGTAGTTACTCTGTTCAAATTTGAGATTAGAAGATTAATCTTCTTTATTCATTGAACATTTATATACAAATTTTCACAGCAGGATTTATCTCACTGTGACCATTTGTGAAATCATAGAATTGTTGTCACGACTTCTCTTATATGTTCTGTCATTAGCATTCAATCACTACTGCTTTGTGTTTACGAGAAGAGTTTGTAATATTTGATGTGGTTTACCTCATCAAATAACGAAATTGGATACTGTATGCATGACAGATGGGAGATGCGATTACAGGTTAATTCCCTCATTTTATTTCATTAGTTTAATTAATATAGGAATTTCCTGTAGTCTAAATATATTGTATTGTTTGTTATATTTGTTTTTCAATTAGACAGTTGCTATTTTCATTTCTTGTTTATAAAATTTATAAAAAAAATCAAAAAGACTGAATGATAGTTTTGTTGTCATAAATCAATCCATATTTGAGTTTCGCAGATTTAGATTAAAATTTGCATTCTATAAATGTTAGACATATATTAGACATATAATCATTTGGATATATTGTACATATAATAAGTAGAGCTATTTTATAAATATTAGTTAGTAAACTGTAAGTATATTTTAGATTTGTATATAGTTTTCAACGAGTGTTTTTCATTAAGTTATTTTCTTTGGTTTTGCTTTTCACTTTCTTAGGACTTAGATCGGCCAACGGAGCCACTAAACCCATCAGAGTGGATTAATCCAAACGGCTTGGGTTAGGTAGACAACTCCGGACTGGATTCACTCCTCCAGTTGACGAGTGATCAATTTCGCCCGTCAACAAATGGCGCTAGAAGGAGGGCCTGAAAATTATTAATGGCACGAGGTGTTCATAAGACGACTCCACCACCTACCCGCTCACCTATAGTGACTATAATTCATTCAAATGACAACATTGTCCCTCAAACAACAACCACATGAAATGACGATCTATGGATCACAATTGAACCAATAACCCCAAATCCTACGGGTGGTGACATACAAGAGATTGTTTGTCAATCTCTCATAAGAACACACAGTGCCTTTGCCCGTTTAAGACAACCAAACCAACCTTTGGACCAACCATTAGACTTCTCTAATATCAGAGAACAACTTGGAGTCACTGACCTTACTTTAAACCCTGCAGATCCAATCCTCACTCCTGCAGCAGGAGGATCTGGTATACCACCATCACCACCTCCTTCATCTCCTTCTTCTTCTGGAGAAGAGTCTTCTAATGAAGGCAGTTCGTCATCCTAGCCTTTGACACCACCCACACCTATGGCCAACTAGAGTAATCCTTCCATACCCTGGCTCGACCAAGATGCAGTGGCCATACCTGGGCCTCAGCATCCCTTACCCAAACATCCGGAGAAATGGCTCCCTAAATTTGACCTGGACTCTAAACAGATCACCAAAGATCACATCAAAAAGTTTATGTTAGCCATTAGACTCCATAGTGTCGAGCAGAAAGACGTAGTCTATAGATTATTTCCCTACACCTTTGAGGGCAATGCCTCTACCTGGTACTTTGCCCAACAACACCACACCATCGTGTCATGGGAGAAGTTTGAATCCTGTTTTCTTGAGAAGTTCGGAGATGACAAGTCTCCAAAAGTTCTAGTCATGGAACTTTCTAGTTTAAGAATGAACCCCAAAGAGAAGATCAAATACTTTAATCAAAGGTTCTTAACACTAAAGAACCGAATCCCTACGGATTCGATGCCTGTTGAGAATCTTATCATAGCATATTATACGAAAGCCTTACATCAAATCATAGCCATTTGGGTAAAGAGATATAAGAAAGCCACGTTGTTAGAAGCCTTCAAAGAGGCCAATCAGATTGAGAAAGACATCCTTAGCTTAAAAGAAACTACTAGCAATGAAATAGAGACTAGTTCATATTCCAAAAAGAAAATCAAAATCCTCCCTAGACCTTCCCAAAACAAAGCCCAACCTAAAAGATCAGACTTCGAAAACTTACATAAAGTCGTTCAAAAATTGTCCAATCAAGTTATAGATTTGAAAAGGATGGCTGAAGAAGCTTATTCAAGCAAAGGGCCTTAAAAACCCCCATTTAGGAAGCCTTTTCCCACCAACCGACCTAATTCAAATACTGAAGGCCTACATCTAGAAAGCCTGCAATTCGCTATTCAAACGATTCTAGAAGCACAAGATAACTGGATGCTTCCTGAGATCCCTAAGGAAGTAGCTGAACAAGAGATAGTAGAAGAAGATGAATCCTCTCCGAACATTTTTGGACATTTCTCGGATAGTATTTTTCAAGCTAATTTTGAAACAGTGCATCCTTACAATACTAGGAGTAAGACAAGAAACAAGTCTTCTTCTAAAATCACTACGACTTTGCCCCCAAAACAGTCTAAATCAACTGAGACTAAACAGAATTATGTAAACCCAAGCTTAGATTATGATTTGGTTGAAGATCTAAAAAAGTTAAGGGCTAATATTTATGTTTACAAATTATTAAAATTCCCTTTTCTTCTACAAAAAATGCTATAGAATATTGCAGAGAACAACAAAAATGGCAATCCAAGCAGTAACGAAGGTTTTCAAAACAGCCCCAAAGTTCCTCGAAAGGCCTCCGCCAAGACTACTTCTGATTCTCATGAGAAAAGAGACCTTCCTGTAAATAATGTAACAAATGTAGATAAATTAGTTTTAGAGGTCACGAGTAAAAAGCAACAAGCTTCCACCATTAGTACTCGCAGAAATGTCCCTCCATTTTTGTTAACTTTTGAAATCTTCAAGAGGAATGCGCACAACCGTATGGTAGATTCAGGAACATCATCTAACGTAATGCCATGGTCTGTGTGTCAAAATATTAATGTCGAAGTTCAACCATCCACCTTGAAGATCATCCAGCTTGATCGAACTAGTGTTAAAGTTATAGGTGAATTGAGAAATGTGCTTATAAGATTGTCGTCTAACCCTAAAGTTCATCAAGTGATTGATACTATTGGTGTAGATATCCTAGAAGTTTATGGTTTGTTTTTAAGAAGAGACTGGTCAGAACAGCTACATGGCTATTTTGTGACGGATTGGTCCCACTTGTGGCTGCCCGAGAATGGAAAGCCCAACAAAATCAAGGTAAATCATGAACATTACCTAAAGTTCACAGTGACAGATTTAAATGATCCCAATGAGCCATTCACACCTTCTGCTGATTCACCCGAAATACAAGGGATGGATACCTTTTTCGGCAATTTCATGGCCAAAACTTCCGCTATCACTAACTCGGAACAACAGTTTGAAATTTTGACATATATGCAGCCAACAAATTCTACCCAATGGTCACATGCACCCGACAAAAAACAAATATGGTCTCTTTACTTTGACGGGTCAAAATCCAAGGAAGGAGCTGGTGCAGGCTGCGTGATTATTGATCCAGCAGGTAACAAAACCCTGATTGCGTGCAGGTTAGAGTTTTAATGTACAAACAACACAACAGAATATGAAGCTTTATTGCAAGGCCTCGGGAAAGCATTAGATATGAACGTTCAAAATTTGACTGTCTTTGGTGATTCGAAAATTGTGGTTAGACAGGTAAAAAATTCTATCCATTGTTTATCTTCGCACCTTAAAAGCTACCAATCTGAGGTATGGAATTTGATGAATAAGTTTTCTGCATTTAACATAAATTATATTCCTAGATTGAATAATTTGGAAGTTGACTTGTTAGCTAATGTAGCTTCGAAACCTTTCCCTGCAAAAGGCTTATCTTCAAATGCATTCTCCATCGAACTGTTGTTCAAACCATTCATCCCCGACAACATCATGAATTGGAGAGTCTTCAATGATGATCAACAGATTATAAGGTTCCTGCATATGGAAGAAACTTTCCAGAGCACAGTAATTGACGAAGGTACTCATGATGAAAATCTTTGTGACTTTACGGTAATACCAGATCCAAGATCTCCTGAATCTTCATCAGACATGGTAAATTCTATCCCAAAATCTGTAGTTAGATTAGAAAAATTTTATGATCTTCAGGACAAGTTCAAAAAATCACTGAACTATAAAAAAAATAGTTCCTCTTTAACGTATGAAAAAGTAAACTTGGGAACTAAAGACAATCCACAGTGCATTAATTTGGGGTGGGATGTTCTGAACAAGAAAAAGAAACATTTATTAAATTGTTTAAAGAATTCAAAGATGTTTTTGCTTAGACGTACGATGACCTAAAAACCTTTGATCCTAACATCATACAACACGTTATTCCTATGAAACCCCAAACCCAACCTTTTCAACAAAAGTTAAGAAAAATGCATCCAAAACTCGAACCAATTGTCAAGAAGGAATTAAATAAACTCCTGAACACTAAGACAATCTTATCAGTTAGGCACACGCAATGGGTCTCTAATATTGTCCCTGTCCGGAAGAAGACTGGTGAAATCCGACTATGTGTCGATTTTCGAAATCTTAATTGAGCATCTGATAAAGACAACTATCCTGTCCCACCCATGGAACAGATCCTTCAACAGATATCTGGTTCTGAAAGATTATCCTTATTGGATGGTTTTTTAAGGTATAACCAAGTCCTGATGTCCCCTCCAGATCAACTTAAAACCACCTTCCGTACTCCATGGGGCACCTACGCTTATAGGAAGATGCCCTTTGGACTCATAAATGTTGGTGCCACTTTCCAGAGATCGCTTTCTGAGGCTTAATCAATCAATCTGTCATAGTTTACCTGGATGACATTACTATCTTCTCGAAAAACAAAGCAGATCATCCAGCTCATTTAAGATCCATTCTACAACGATGCCGTAAGTACGACACTTCTTTGAATCCTAAAAAATCTATCTTCGCAGTAGAACAAGGTAAGCTCTTAGGATTTATTGTATCAAGCGAAGGGATGATTATTGACCCTGAAAGAACTCAATTCATTTCAAAACTCCCCCCTCCCTCATCAAAAAATTCTATGCAATCTTTCTTAGGTCATATAAACTTTGTCAGGAGATTCATCCCCAACTTTTCAGAAATGGTGAAACCATTACAAAAGCTAATAAAAAAGGACATACAATACCATTGGGGACCTTTATAAAAACAAGATTTTAATTCAATAAAAAAGGCCATAATAGACGCTCCTTCTCTAATGAGCCCTGACTTTTCGCAAGACTTCACTCTCTACACATTCGCTTATGACTGCTCTTACGCTGTTGTCCTAACTCAAAAGAACGTTGAAAACAATGAAGTCCCAATTGCCTTTATGAGCTCAGCCTTCAAAGGGGTAGAACTTAATTACCCAACAGTAGATCAACAAGCCTATGCTATTTTTAAAGCAGTAAAGCACTTCTGATCTTATCTTTTGAAATCTAGGATGAAAATCATTGTCCCGTACCCGACTGTTAGAAATATGTTAGTACAGAAAGAACTAGGCGAAAAAAGGGCAAACTGGGTCACATCCTTGCAAGAGTATGACATAGAAATCACCCCAACACAAATAGTGAGAGGTCAAGGGTTATGCAAGTTAGTCACTAACTCAGCTACAAGATGGCAAAAGGAAAATGATATGTCGAATCCAGGATAGCACTACCAAAATTTAATCTGTTGTGCACAAAACCCTGTTAGTTCCTGGTATGATGATATTAAATTTTGTATTGAACATGGGTTAGCTCCCCGTCACCTGGATCCCACAAAAATAAGAGCGCTAAGATTAAAATATTCTTCCTTTCAGCTGATTAATGGTATTCTGTTTCGTCAAAATTTTGATGGAGTACTAATGCGTTGTCTTGAGAAAGATGAAGCAGAGAAGGTCTTATTGGAATTGCACACAGGAGAATCTGGTGGGCATTTTGGTGGAGATACCATTTCCCATAAAGTATTAAGAGCAGGTTACTACTGGCCCACACTTTTTAAAGATGCTCATGCTTTATGTCGCAAGTGTGTAATTTGTCAGAAAGCATCCGGACGAATACAAAAACCAGCCTTCCCTCTGCAACCTGTTTCAGTAGACTCCCATTTTAAAAAGTGGGGTCTAGATATTATAGGTCCAATTAATCTTCCATCCTCAGAGTAGCATAAGTTTATCATAACAACCACGGATTACTTTACCAGGTGGTCCGAAGCTACCCCATTAAAAGCTTTAAATACCAGTCAGGTAATAGCTTTTTTGAATTCAAATATTATTACTCGTTTTGGTATCCCTGACTGCCTGGTATTTGATAATGCTTCCTATTTTTCATCTCTTGAGATGAGTTATTTCTCTCTAGAAAAAGGAATTAAACTAAAATATTCTGCCAGTTATTACCCTCAAGGAAATGGATTGGCAGAATCAACTAATAAAAATCTGATCAAAATTATCAAGAGAACGGTCTCTGAAAACCATAAAAATTGGCATAATGCACTATTAAACGCAATCTGGGATGATAGAGTGACTCCAAAAACTATTGTGGGTAACTCACCTTTCTTTCTCGTTTATGACAGAGAGGCAATTCTGCCACCACATATTCTCCTTCCCTCTCTGCAGTTGTCGCAGAAAATACAAGAAGAGGACTGTCCCCCTTTGGAGAATCGAATTAACGCTTTGTTAAAATTAGAAGAAGTGAGGGCTCAAGCGAAACAGAAATTGGATCAACATCAACTCGTTGTTAAAAGTTGGTTTGATTTCAATTTTGCCTCTGACAGAAATTTTGAGGTAGGTGACCTTGTCCTAAAATGAGACAAACTGCATGAGGGAAAATGAGAGCATACAAATTTTCAGAACTTGTGGCTAGGAACATTCTTGATTGCTGAAAAATTGGGTCCCATCTCCTTCCGATTACAGAATTTAGAGGGACAGTCAAACACCTATCCGGTAAATGGACAATCTCTAAAAGGGTATTTCACCTTATGACACTCCCATGTACACTGTGTAAATATTTTTCTTTTGCTTGCCTTTTGTTTTTCTTTGTTGTTTTTCTTTAATTCTTCCCTTATGCTTATCAATTTTTATTTTCAGACACACATACCTACACTATGAATTGTTTTAGACAAAGAGAATAGAAAAATTTCCCCTTTGAAATAACTACTGAAGATTGTTGAAACATCAATTATGATATTTTTCTGAAGTTCACAGCCATGTTAAAGAAAGTTTGTTGTTTGGAAAACATTTCTTGATTTAAATCTGTAACTGAAGCTATTCACGATCATCCATAAAAAATTATTCTTACACTGTCCCTGTTCCTTAAGAGAACAACTTAGAGATGTCCCCCCGCCATCGAAAGTTGGTTTATTAACAACTTAGAGATGTCTCCCCGCCATCGAAAGTTGGTTTATTAACAAACTATCTCTAGATATTAATGAAGGACAGTTAAAAAAAATAAAAAAAATTCTCAAGGTCTGTAATTTACTAAAATATTTTCAAAAATCAGGATTTTCAGTGTCACCCCGCTCTATTAAATATATTTAAAACTAAATAAACCTTCAAAGAGCTGTTGGAAGTGCTTGTAAACCCACTGGGATACTGAACAAGTCTGCTGGCAGTGGGTAAGTGCATGCATGATGCCAAGATAACTTCGTCGGGGTACTGAATAGGCCCGCTGGTAGCGAAGCAATGTCAGGTATATGAAAATTCTCAGATATGGAATCTTTTGACCTTAAATGTCCTTCATTTTGATCTGGAACTTCTTGGCAGAATACAAATATCAGAGTGGGTTAAATGGCATCCCTGTCGAGGCTATGGATGCCTGCTGGCAGCAGCGCTCTGTCAATAGTATTGAAGATTTTAACCTTAACATCGTGACTCTCTTTTGTCGAGATTGTCATCATTTTTCGTCTTTTAAAATAACAAGCAATCTGAAACTGGAATGTTTTATAATTGACAATGATGTTCAAATAGTTTCTTAGTTGTTTTCGATTTGAAGTTTTTTCTGATTATCCTTATCTGGAATCGTTCGTTTGGCAGAGATAATTGCTTCTACCAGTGTGTCGCCATTGTAGGCAGCCATATTAATCTCTATTTTTACAAGCTACCTACACAGGGTTTTTAAATTCTTGTCACTCGTCACAATCTTTTTCATTAAACAATGCTTGTTACTCGTTGCTTTCTACGTGCCTGCTTTTCGATTATTTTTTTCATGACTGTGAGCATGAAAACTCACAACTAGAATTCATGTTTGATTTCATCAAAGGGTTAATGTTCATATGGATTATCGTCGATTCGTCTTATTTTCTTATGAACATGGTTGTTTCCATGGTTATAACCCCTTGGTCTCGAACACACCTTGGTTACATATGTATTAAACCACCACCCATTTAACATTCGACTAATGTTAATTGGGTTTTAATTTATAAAATCTTTGATTCAATTGTTTATTTGACATATTGATTTTGTGATCAAATAGTGGATATGCATATGATTGTTTTCAACTGTTATGATCTTTGTGTGTACCACTATGCTGAGGTGTCATTCCAAGTACAACGTGGTATTATGTTTTTCATGGCCTCGATCTACACGACTTTTCTCACACGCATAGCAATTAACACTCCCGCCTACCATTTTGAGCTATCTTTGCATGACGTTAGGGAAGCTCGGGGCAATGGCTCTGTGCTTATTCTTTCAAACCCTACCATCGAATCCCATGTCAATTCCTAGCTATTAGCCATGGATCATGTAGTGAGGATTGGGCCCAATGGTGTCCAGACATTGTTATCGTTTGATAATGCCAGAGAAGACTTAGAGAGGAATGGCTGGCGTGTGTTTGTTGAAAATTTCGAGGGTTTTAATTTAACAGTTGCTCAAGAATTCACGTTAACGTTCGATGGTTGCAGAGCTAAAATAGGAGACGTCCAGCTTGAGTTAAACAAAGATTTTATTAGCCAAGCCACCGGTCTGCCAGCGGTGGGACAAAAGTGGTTTAAAAACTCAAAGGTTGAAGAGGTTCCCTGGTCATTGTTGTTCACCTCAAGGAGGATTACCAACTGTGACAGAGGTATGCCCATTTCAGCTGTTAAACCTAGATGGCATGATTTGTTAGCTATTGTCAAACATTTCGTTACCTGTGAGGGGAGATATGGTTTGGTTTTCTTATATCACTTACGGTTGCTCATGAGTTTTATCGATTGTCCCCTAAACATGCCCTATTTTATCCTTCGAAGTCTATACAAAATGGCAAAGAGTTTTAAAAGTTAGAAATCTGATTCTATCCTGTTTCACCATTGTTTGATCAAGATTGTTATTGTACATCAGTTGAAATTAAACGATGATTGTTGGGATGCCTTCCTGTTAAGAAATGGGTTTGTTAGCAGTGAAATAGGACAGGTTGACAAGTCTTTCGTCACATAAACCCTCGTCGAGCCTACCATCCCTCCTCCTTTTCTCTTGCCCTGTGATCCTATTTCTAATGTGGAACCCTCGACCTATCCTGAAACTACCCAACCCGACACTCTACCAGATTCGTATCCCAAAGGTGGTGTTAAGTCTGTTAAAAGGACTGCAAAGAAAATGTGTAAAGGAAATGTTTATATCAATTATAAGAGTAAAAGAGTCGCTCGTTGGGTTTCACGATGTGCCCGAAATAAACCTAAGCCCTGTGTAGACCAAAACGCAATTGTGTTAAGTGAAGATTCTGATTCGAAAATTGGAAGATTTTTAACTGAAGAATATCCATATTCGTATGGACTTTGCTCTGGTAAACCCTATGATTATGTTACAAACCTTCCACCATGTCTTAAATATAATCTTTATTTCCCTGGAATCAAACTCAGTAGTGAACCTACAGGTCAAATGGAAAATTCCCCACCTGTCAATACTATCACTGCTAATACACAATCTATTCAGCTGTAATGCAGCGAATGTCGATCATGGATCGATAGGTATTACAAAGACGTGCCTTTAATTCAGTCTTGGCTAAAATCCTTGGAAGACCAAGTGAATTTGCTAATGAAAGAGAATGGCAGACTACAATCCGTAGCTCAAACCAAAGATAAACAACAAAAAACCATAGGGTCTGTTGTTTTTAAGAATGTGGAAGCAACGACTGCCATTGTGAATTCAAATTTGCTTGATTAAGTCGAATCCCTTAATCTAAGGTATGATTGTTAAAATATAAGTTTAGGATGATTCTGTCTTTTTTAAATTAGAATACATGATTTGTTTGCACAGATTACCTCTAGTCTGTTTTGATTGATTCAATAAAATACGATTCTAGTTATAATTATAACTAGCTACAGAATTGTGAGATTCTGTAGCTAGTTACTAAAATTCGAATTACTTGTTTTAATAACTGAAAATGCATCTGAAATGTTTTATTCTTATGTGTTTTCAGGAACCTACGATTTCTAAAGAAGATTTGAACCACTGGTGGAAACTCTTAGCATGCTATTTTTTTATGTTTTTTTAGAATAGCCTGTTAGTTTTGATATCAAGTAGAATCTGGGAGGTTGCATCCCCCACAATTTTTGGAACAAAATAGATGATATCCACAGGAAACATTTTGATCCTGTAACCTATATAAATGTCTTGTTTTGTAAACTAAAGACCATTGCTGCGTGGGAGCAAAAACTATGGATTCATGATTGACAGACTTGAATGGAAGTTGATATTGGTACAACTTTAGCTTCGATATATCGTATTTTTATTCAAGTTTTGGTCATTTTGATTTGTAATTAAATTGTGACTACTTTAGATATCATCTTTGATTACAGATTGATGTGATGAAATTTATATGATGTCTGTGTTTTATGTCCCTTATATTACATACAGTAATTACTCTGTTCAAATTTGAGATTAGAAGATTAATCTTCTTTATTCATTGAAAATTTATATACAAATTTTCACAGCCGGATTTATCTCAGTGTGACCATTTGTGAAATCATAGAATTGTTGTCACTACTTCTCTTATATGTTCTGTCATTAGCATTCAATCACTGCTGCTTCGCGTTTACGAGAAGCGTTTGTAAGATTTGATGCGGTTTACCTCATCAAACAACGAAATTGGATACTGTATGCATGCCAAATGGGAGATGTGATTGCAGGTTAGTTCCCTCGTTTTATTTCATTAGTTTAATTAATATAGGAATTTCCTGTAGTCTAAATATATTGTATTTTTTGTTATCTTTGTTTTGCAATTAAACAGTTGCTATTTTCATTTCTTGTTTGTAAAAGTTATAAAAAAAATCAAAAAGACTGAATGATAGTTTTGTTGTCATAAATCAATCCATATTTGAGTTTCACAGATTTAGATTAAAATTTGCATTATGTAAATGTTAGACACATATTAGAAATATAATCATTTGGATATATTGTACATATAATAAGTAGAGCTATTTTATAAATATTAGTTAGTAAACTGTAAGTATATTTTAGATTTGTATATAGTTTTCAGCGAGTATTTTTCATTAAGTTATTTTCTTTAGTTTTGTTTTTCACTTTCTTAGGACTTAGATCGGCCAACGGAGCCGTTAAACCTGTCGGAGTGGATTAATCCAAACAGCTTGGTTTAGGTAGACAACTCCGGACCGGATTCACTCCTCCAGTTGACGAGCGATCAATTTCGTTCGTCAACAGTTGGTTAATCACCAACATGAACAACTAGCTTACGAATCTATGATTAAACCATTTTGTTGATTGAATTAAGAGAAACCTGAGCATTTGTTACCTTGATAAAGAAATTTTGTTGCATATCCAACAATAAGATTGGGAACATATCTCAATTTAGATAATTCTGTTGGAAAAATTTATTAAAAAATTCAGTTTGATCATAACAATATCAAAATATAATCAATAATAGTTACGCAGTTAGGATCTGGCCCATATTTCATGGTAATCTATTATGGAAAAATAAGAAAAAGATTGTGTTTAATTGTTACAAGATCTCCCTCTTAATTTAGCGAATAAAGTCTATCTTTCCGTAGTTTTTAATGACTAATAAGTGTTGAAAGATTTTATTCCCACTAGACTTTAGCAAATACAAGAAAAAATGGTAGGGAGCTGTAACAACCAAAATTTGCAAAGACCATGATCGGGATTTGAAATTTTAGTTGATTCTTTGACCTTTTTAATCAATGTTTATCATTATTTTTATTTGGTTGGGTTTGTAAACAAGAGCTTTAGCTTTTGATGATTTGATTATTGGCAGGTTATAGCATGTAGGGTCGAATGTGAAAGGATGAGGCTGGAAAAAGGATGGCATCAAAAATAATAAATAAAATGGACCAGACTGGAAGTTAAAAATGAGAAGAGCGCAAGCATGACACTGTTTAATCACCGTTACAACAAAAAGCGTTACTATTTCAACATATAAAATTCACTGTATCAGCATGAAAAATTTCTCTATAACAACATGAAATTTTTTCGCTGTAACAACTTGTTGTAACAGCATGTAAAATTTCGCTATAACAACAACTGTCTCAGCATGTAAAAATTTCATTGTTTCAGCATAGAAAAATTTTACTGTTTCAACATGCTGTAACAATATGTAAAATTTGGTTTTGTTTTTATTCATTTGTGTTTTTATACTTGTAGGTGTAGGATGAACACATAATTTTTATTATTATTAATTTTGTTTTGTTTTATTTTATCCTAATGCCACTACTGTTTTTATTATTCAATCACTGTTATAGTAACATTTCGCTGTAACAACATGTAAAATGTTGTTGTACTAGCATGTACAATTTTCATTGTATCAGTATGTTGTATTAGCATGTTGTAACAACATGTAAAAAAAATTTATTTATCATCACAGTGTAACCGTGAAAATTGTCGCTGTGTTAATTTAGTAAACAAAAGAAAGAAGATGAGGCGAGAAGAGTTACCGCGGCTAGGGCCCAAACCCTAGCCGCCTCGCTCTGGTTTCCGAGTGCAGCGACGAGATCTACAGCAGCCGAGCTCAGGATCCGGCAGCCCCAACGAATCGCCCGTTCACGCACGCGTTTTGGCAGTTTGGCCCGGCAGCGGACTGGTGTTTCAGCCATAGCGATTGCACGCGTTTTGTTTGCAGGAAAGCGTCTAGTTACAGGGCCGCGGATTAAAGCATTATTGGGCATGCTTCTGGGTTGAATGCAAGGGTGCGACCTCTGAATACGCTTGCTGGTGGCCGCCGCCTTCAACGATAGCCCCAGTTCCGATCGCCGAGATGGCAAAAGACTCTTTGGAAGCTTTCAAATCGCTAGTCCGTTCAGCAG
>JZKD02S1442897.1:32664-44460 GCA_000966675.3 Picea glauca
ATGTCGGCTTTAGGCCATTATTTGTAATTATACCTCCTAGTCTCCTATATATACCAAGGAGACATTTTCATTTTGAATCATCTGGGAATTGAACATTTAAGTGGGGTAAAAGGAGCTTGCCCCCTCGAAGAGGCTTATTATCTGAAATTATCTCTTTTTCAAGGCGTTGAGTACTTTTCTTGAGGTTTTTCTATGCTATATTGATGTTTGGTTCTTAACAATGTGCAAGGTCACCTCATCTCCCCTGGCACACCGCCAACACCTCTGGTATTTTTATGGCTCCTCCCACTTAACTCAAATTTCACATTTGGGCTTTGCTCCTTCCATTCTCCCAGCTTTGCGCTTTCTCAAGCTAAGTTCAGTCTAGTTTTCCCTAACCGCAATCCCATGGGAGTGTGGAAATCCTAATAGGGGAAATTCTTGGTATAGCTATGCAGTTAGGAAGCGGTGCATCTGCAAGCTTGCCTAGGCTTCTTCTACCTCATTGATTCGCTATGACAAGGAGAAAAAATCACGTCCAATGGCCTATGTAGAGGAGGAAATTCCAGAAGAACCAATTACAGTTTCACCGTATTCCATCCTCTACACAGTACTGTTCCCCCAAGACTGGCCTAACACTTGTCTCCCTGCCTTTTCTATAGAGTGTTCCATGGAAGGGGCGACTTGTATAATCCAAGAAGAAAATCCTTTGTTTGACCACCCTTTTGAGCCTCCACTGCCCACCTCAGCTTTGGTCTGAGATTCACAATCTATTTGCTTCCTGGAACCAGAACACCTCGAGCTCATATTTGATATGTGAAGGGACATGATGGAGCAACTCCACAGGCACACTTTACTCAACATCCAACTCAACATTCTGTTTGAAGTGCTCTCGAGTTCACAAAGTCAGTAGCGTTATGTTGGTTATGGAGCCTGATTATCTTCCTGATTCATAGGTCTTTTTTTTCAGCTGTGTTTATACCCCATGAATACTTTACACCATGGAAGAATGTACACTCCTCCATGTGGGGGATTGCAGAGGGGGGTTACCCCCTCTGCGGGATCAGGGGGAAAGAGGTCCCCCTGAAGGAAAAATTGCCTTGTAAATGTATATTGTATTTTCATTGTAAATCTGGACCGTTCATTATAAGGTCACAGATATGACGATAGAAGTTATGTTAGGGGTTTTTTCCCTACAAGGAAGCCCTCTTTTATGAGGGAAATGTATTGCGAATATGTATCATTGTGAATATTGTATTATGAGAGAGGATACTATGAGATCAAGAAGAGGAAGTTACAATAAGTGTGCTATAGGTTGTATCCCTTCATTTGATGGATAATAATAAAGGAAGGACCTAGAAATTTCTCTGGTGGACGTAGCCCACACTACGTGAACCACATATATCTCTATCTCTATTGTATTGCATATCTTCTATGTTTTATTTTTGCATTTGTTTGATTTAATTTCTATATGATCCTGTTTTTCTAACAATTGGTATCAGAGTGAAAGGTAACTCACGGGAAAAGAGGGTTCCTGGTTCGAGTGGCAGTAATGGATAAATATGGAAAGTTTAGGGTCGATAAATTTAACGGCCCAAACTACCACTTATGGAAGATGCAGAGGGAAGATTATTTATATCAGAAGGTTCTATTTCTACCATTGGGTGGAATAGCAAAGAAGTTGATGGCCATGAAGGATGAAGAATGGGAGGTTCTTGATAGAAATGCGCTAGGAAAAATATGGCTGAGCCTGGCATTGTCGGTGGTGTTACACATTATTTTGGTCACCCCATTGATCCATTGACAACATGTGTTCATGTTCCCAAAAAGGGTATTTTTCCATGAGGAAAGTGATTGGCTTTCTCTTCTCAAAAATCTTATTATGGAGGGTGGTTGCAGGCTGCAAAAGGCACAGGGTGCGGTGATGCCTTATGATTTCCCCCCACCCTAGAGGTGTACAGCAATGTGTCTGTAGCCTGCACTATTGTTAGAGTGGGAAGATGTCAAAAGCCAAGGAAAAGTCAAACTTCACGAATGTTCTAGAATGGGATCTTATAGAGGGTGAGGTGGCCTTCAAACGGTTTGGATCTTACTCGCTTCTCTTATTTGGTGGGATCATCCCAATCTCCTCAACCATATCTCTTTCCCCTCTATAAAGAGGGATATCTCATGGAAAATACTAAGGTTGAATATGCTAAGAATTGGATGGATAATTCTACTTCAGTTCATACTTGAGAGCCTCATTTATGTTCATCAAGTCATTGTGGATCTTCTTCATTCAATATTGGAGAAAGTGTGTGTGTTGGATAAAAGGGCCATCAAAAGGGGACCTTGTGACATCAAGGCTTTGGTTGTTATCTTCACTTTCATTTTAATATGATACAGTGATATGTTTCTTTCCCATAAAACTTGTCTTGTTTTATTGTATGATTCCTTAATCACATACATAGGTTCTTGTTGAGTTCATTGTATTGCTTTCACTTTGGTTGGCTTGTGATTCCCTTGTAGATTCAATATCAAAGGAGCACTGGAGTGGAATTAGGATGGAAATGGTAGGATGAAATGACATTTAAATGGTATGTTGTTTATCTCTTGTTAATTAGTAAACTCAATAGTTAGAACTTAGGGAAGGCGTCATATTATGTTCTATTTTGTTCTAGATCCGGGTGGATTTAGGGAGATCTGTTTATGTCTGCATTTATGATTAGTCCAATAACAAAATTGGTGACCATACTGGGGATTCAACTTCCTTTTGATTTTTTTCTTCCCATTTTCTTTTAGCCTACCTTCCTTTGATTAAATTTACTCTCTGAGTCTATGGGTGATCCATCTGGACTCCCTGGGTCTGGAAGTTCAATTAGATTTTTTGTCTTTCTCCCATTTTTTCCTCATTTACAGAGATCATCACACTGCACCATATTGGCAGTCTATGATGACCCTTAGATGTTGCATCATGCTTGACCAATCCAGTGTGACGACATCGCACTGTGCTCTACTAGTAGCATGCAACAACCTTTGCTCGTCGCACTGTGTCCCACACCTAGCCTGCAACGACTCCTGTAGGATTTGTTGGATTGAGTCAATTTGTATTTTCTCACCTAATTTTTTCTCAGAGGCCTAGGGTGGACTTATAATGCCAGTGTTTGATTGATTCATGAGTTTAAATCTTGTTTGTAATTTGTTTTCAATGATTGAAAGTCTTTCTTTGTGATTTTGCAAGTTTTTTGCTTTTGCAAGTTTTTTGCTTTTGATCTTTGTCGCAAGGATATAATATCAGGTTCTTGATCTGAGTGCTTGTTTGACAAAGGGTCTTTGGTTTATTTAAAGTTTTTGATTGATTTCACTTACCATACTATTTTTTAATGAGAAACACTTTTTGTTTGTATTTGACAAAAACTTTCTTATCATTTTCATTTTTTTCTATATTACAAGTTTGATTTGGGAATTATGTTAAGAATGTCTTGATTTTCTTGGATCATGTTTTCCTTTCATCATTGCATCCCTAATTTGATTTGGGAAAGGAAGAACTGAATTCATTTATTCTTTTTAGTAATCTTTCATAAGAAAATTTTTGCATTCAAAATATTTGTTAAAGAGAAGAATTGGAAAATTTTGTAGTTCATGATTATTTGGAATTGTGTTCATTCGGAATTAGGAAATTGCAATTCGTATATTTTTTTACTTCAAAAGACTAACTTCTCCCTACTATAATTAGAGTTCATTGAATTGAAAAATTGTAGATTCATCTCTTCTTTCATTTTCTTGGGTCAAGGTCACAACTTCATTAGTTTCATTTCCATCTCCCTTTTGAGTAAACAACAACCTCTAAAACATAGTGTAACTTTAAAACATATTAGCAACTTTTATTTTCTAGGAATTATTTTTACCAACATTAGATAGGATAGAGATTTGGAATAGGTTGTAAGGCACACTCTCCAAAGCATCAAAACACACAATATCATCTTGTGATAGGGAGAGTTCAAATCCAATTGCTACATTTTGTCCTGGGAAGCCCTTCTAACACAAGGGTCAATCACGAGGTCGCATTAGGACTTGTAGAGTTACTCACCCTTTTTTGTTGGTGTTGGTGTAGATATTGCACATATTATTAGGGGTCACTTGAAGGTATACGCAAGATTATGTGTGGGAGCCTCTCGAGTTGATTTCGGGCTAGATACCCTACCTTTGCACGTGGATCGAACTGTTGACTATTTCCCTAGGCATGATTTTTGTAGTTGGTAGACTTAGTATCCTATCTCTCTAGAGTCTTTACACGAGGTGACTGTGGAGGGGAAAGTCTTCACGATACTTGGAATCGACGTTGGCCAAAATCACTCAGGCTCCTTGGAGGGTATACCCATGATTATGTGTGGGATCTTGCACCAGGGTGTAAGTCCACTAAGCAGGTCATCAACGTAACTTTTCCACACACTTTATCCCAACCCCTTCCTGTCTTGACTTCGCGACGTTGGATTTCATCACCAACTAGTGACTTCAAAATAAGAAGGTTTGTTTGCTTGGTTTGATTTCTAGATTTTATTGGTGAGTGTTGCTTGTTTCCCTAGTTGGCCATACATTTTTTTAGTTCTTTACTTGGTTCAGCCAACATCTGCCTTCGTTGTTCACATAGGATGCAAGGGATACCCCCAAAATATCCGGAAGGTTACCTCCCTTTGCTTCCTAACTCGCCATAAGGCTCTCCCGAGGGAGTAATCAACAACGAAGTAGCTTATGAAGTTGGAAGCACACACTCCTTAGAAGGATTTCGAATTGTTTTGGATTCCTTAGAGGCTTTCCGACTTCCCCCAAACCCATCGTTGAGTATTAGACGAGATCCACATTTTCTTCGGATGAACTCGTTAGAGGAAATTGTTGTTGTTGAGAATATTGAAGTACCTATTGGACCTAGCACAAGATCTGGAGTAGAGGATCCACCTTTTCAAAGTGAATCGTTTAGTACCCTGACTCACACTACCATAACTTTTAATCTTGGTTTCACCCCTTTGACAGTGCGAGATCTTTACAACAACCTAGGAGTGAGTCCTGATCAACCTATGGCATCGAAAATTCCTGAGACGTATGTTACCTATACGGTACCTTTAGACCATTTTTTTGGTACTACCGGTAGTGTCGCCATCATTTCAGACCAATTTTTGGTTGGTTCTCACTCGATTCTTCCTCTCTAGATGGCCCATTCCACTATGGTCCCACAAGCTACCACGATTTCTACCGGAAATGTGGTTATCACTCAAGATCATATTGTAACACCACTTATGCCTAGACCAAATCCACCACTTCCCCCTGGGTATAGAGCTTTGAATACTTCCATTTCTATCCCTACCCAGGATCCATATAGAGGGTCTGTACTTTTTGTTCCTCCTGGTTATAATGTTGTGAGTTAGTTTGTTCCTACGCCTGCCCAGGTTCTCTTCGGAGGGCCTTACGTTACTCCTCCACCTTTGTTAGGAGGATCTAATCATCATGGACCTAGTGTCTCCAATCTAGTTGGAGGCACCGGTCATTCTGTCACTTCTTTTTTCCAGATTCCTATTGGAGGTCAACCTCAAGCAGGGGGGAAACCTCAATTTGGGATACAACCTCAGATTGGGGGACAACCTCAACTTGGGGGGAAACCTCAAGTTGGAGGCCTTAACCCAATTTATGAAAAAAATATACTCGTGTTACAATCTCAACCTTGGAATCTTCCTTTCCAAGGTAATCAATAACCACAAGGGGGGAAACATCCTCAATTCAATTCTCCCCCCCCTCAAATCTCGGTCAACCGTACCCAGGTTCTTTGAATCCCACTTGGGGTCAAAACTTTCCATATAATGTTCCTTTTCAAGGAAACATACCTAATCAACATAACCCTATGGGCTATCTGCCTCAAAATCCCCCATAGCCAAATCTGTCAGGACTGTCTAATTATCTCCACACTGCTTATGGTCCTACTGGTATACCCTACCAATTTCCTCAAGTGAACCGACAGTTGCCTTTTCTGGCCACTTTGGATTTATCGGATTTGTCTAGGATTTTGAATGATCCTATTTTTCATTCTCCTTATTGGCCCGTCATGATATCCAAACTACCATTCAACATTCCTAAATTTTATGGTCGAGAAGGAGAAGACCCGAATAATCATGGTATTACTTTCCATCTTTGGTGTTCATCCAACACATTGATGTACGACTCCATAAGATTACGAATTTTCCAACGAACTCTCACGGGTTTAGCGGCAAAATGGTACATTGAGTTACCACGAGGATTCTTTAATGACTTTAAAACCCTATCCATGGAATTTTTAACACATTACCAGTTCTCAATTTGATATGAGACATGAACCGAAATTTTGAGTTCTTTCAAACAATCCTTGTCCACTCATATTTCTAATCACATCCATGAGTGGAGGAGGAGAAGATGTTTAATCAAAGTTCCTCTTCTTGATCAACTATTGGCTAGGTGGTTCACCAAATCACTCATTGTACCTATTGCTCGTGATGTTTCCATGGGTGGTGTTGTCACTGAAGAGAAGGTGATTAGTCGCTCTTAGTATCTAGATCTTGTTTATTCACAAACGGGAACACTTTATGATTTGATCCCTGACGCTCCTCGTCCTTCCACAAATCCTATCCCAAAACCTCCAGCAGCTTCTCATGCTGTTGATAGTGTAATTGGAACCTTTCATGTTGAGACTTAATCTGCACACACTAGTCACACCAATCCCAAATGTATTGATTCTAATGTACAAAATGCTGCTACTCCTACTCTTTCTGCCAATAAAACCATCGAAGTTGATTCGGTTCAATCTACACCTACCGGTAAAAATAAAAATAAAAAGAAAGGGAAGGGTAAGAATAAGGAGGAAAAAAATAAGAATCAACAATCTTACAAAGCCAAAACACAACCCGCTGATGAGAAAGATAAATGTAAACCTCGTTACCCCTGCCTTATTTGTGGTGATGATCATTATACAAAATATTGTCCAGGACGCACTGAGGTTACTAAGTTCCTCCAAGGGACCGGGAAGACTTCTACACCTGCCATCTTGTCACAACCGTTTCCATCTCAGTATTAGGCCCAATTGGTCATTCATGACCAACCCTGTCCCTCTATCTCATCTTATGTCCTTCTGTGTACTGGTGACTCCAAGAAGAATGAAGTTGCAATCGCAACTCGAGCCAAAGATTACTCTTCATCGAAGGAGAAAGTCGATGATATTCCACCTTCGTTGGTTCAACCTCCTTCCCCAACTTCACCTCCAAATGGTCCTCTTCATCTCGAACGATCAGGTCTTGAAATAATTCTTCTTCCTCCTCCCAAGGGAGTTGTTTGAAAGTCCTTGTTTAATCCTCACACACATGCTGCCCAAAACTACAATATTGTAGAAGACCTCGCACAAGAACCCTTTGCGATGTCAACTCTCGAAGTCCTTCAAAGTTGTCCTACTCAAAGGAAGGTGTTGTTAAAGCCTTTTGGTGGAATTTATCCTACACCCATTTGATAATCTTTGACTTGGAAGAGCATATTCCAAGGCTCCCTCCTCAACTAGCGTTTCAGATCTAGGTTGTTGTAGAAAACAAGAATATCTATAGAAACATTATTAACGAAGGAGCCTCAACTTGTGTTATGTTTGTTACTTGTTGGAAAGACATTGGCTCTCCTACCCTCACTGAGTCGCACAATACACTGAAGGCATTCAATGGTACAGGTTTTAAACCTTACAGTGTTCTTCCCTCATTTTCTATTACGTTAGAAGGTAAATCGGTCAATGTAGAGGTTGAGTTATTCGATGCACCTCTTGATTATAATATTCTACTTGGTCGTAGCTGGATCGATTCCATTCACGCAGTTGTGTCAACCCTTTTCTGTGTGATACGTTTCCCGCACCAAGGAAAGGTCATTATTGTTGACCAACTTGATTTCTTTAAAACTGATTCTCGTACTAGCAATGTCCCTTTTATCTTGAATACACCCCCAGGTTATGAGAATGTTGGCATGGGTCTTTTGAAAGATTCAACCTTGATGGGTACATTTCCAATCCCACCACCCGATATACCTCCTCCTTTTCTCTCTTTAATTAACATGATCTCCACCATTGTTCGTGAAACCCCTGAGTCATATGACCCATGGATAGTACCTAACCTTGGTGATTGTCTTCATTATGGTGACAAGATGCCTTTAAGTCTGGTTGAATTTGCTTATCAAGCTATTCAATCGACAACTCTCTCTCCTCCTTCTCTCTATGACGCATCTCTTGATATGTTTCACATGATATTTCCTACTGATGAGATGATCATGTCATTCATGTATATGGAATAAAATCCATGGGATGATGGACATCATCATTCTATCGTCTTCCTAGAACGTGATACCATAGAGAGTTACCAACGGATTTTGACTTCATCGATCTTTGTTGTTATTTCTTTAGTTCCTGATTCAACACACAATGTTTTGTACGAAGGGAACTTGAGTAACATTTCACCTACCATTGCTCTTGACATATAGATTAAACCCGAAGTCGTGGAAAATGTTCATATCGATGCCTCATGTTCTACTGATGAGGTCTTCATGTATAAAGCCCTTTTTCAATAATTTTGTGATGGTTTTTCCTGGAGTTATGAAGAAATGCCAAGTATTGATCCTGATATCGTTGTACATGAGATTAATACATATCCGAATGATAAACCTATTTAGCAGAGACTTCTCCCAGTCCATCCATGTAAATCTATTGCTATCAAGCTTGAAGTTGAAAAACTTCTTAAAGATGGATTTTGTCTGTCATGTGGCTTTGATCGACTGGGTATCCAATCTTGTTCCAGTAAATAAGAAACAAGGTACGATCCGTGTTTTCGTAGATTATAGGGATATAAATAAAGCTTGTCCTAAGGAAAAATATCCAACCCCTTTCGTTGACCAGATCGTTGATGACTGTGTAAGGAGTGAAATATTCTCCTTGCTGGACGGTTTCTCCGGCTATAATCAAATTAATATTTTACCAGTGGATCAACACAAGACTGCTTTTATTTTCCCTTGGGGAACCTTCGCCTACTAGAAACTACCCTTTGGTCTCAAAAATGTTGGGGAGACCTTTCAGCGCACTATGTCTTATGCTTTTCATGACATTAAGCACATGGTGAAACCCTATATTGATGATCTAATGGCGCATTCCATGCGTCGTCGAGATCACCTGGCACGTTTATGGGCCATTTTCGTACGTTGTCGTTATTGTCACATATGTTTGAATCTGCACAAATGTTTTTTTTGTGTGGAATCCAACGAAATTATTGGTTTCATTGTGTCTATACATGGGATTTGAGTAGACCCTTTGAAGATTGAGGATATTCTTAATCTACCTCCTCCTTCCATGTTATGCCAGCTCCAAAGTTTGCAAGGGAAGGAAAATGTTTTACGTTGATTCATTCCCAATTACGCTGAATTAACGAAAGGATTCACTCGGCTCCCCAAGAAAGGTTACGAGTTCATATGGGATGATACTGTAAACAAAGCCTTTGAAGATTTAAAAATTTCCTTAACCCGTACACCACTACTGTTTCCCCTTGAATATAGCTAAGATTATTTCTTGTACTTAGCTACTTTAGACTCTGCCATTGCCATGGTTTTAGTCCAAGAAGATGATTCACACGATGATCATGTGATATACTATTTGAGTTGGAGTCTCACGACTACCGAAACCAAATACCTACCTGTGGAGAAAATGGCATTGGCAGTTGTTCAAGTTATTCAACGTTTTCCTCACTACATCTTATTACACAGGACCACAATTATTTTCAATTGCAACCCTATGCAACATATCCTTACTCGACAATTGTTGGGGGGAAATTAATCCAAATGGATCGTGATTCTCCAGGAGTTTGACTTGGATTTTGAATGAGCCAAGTCAAAGAGTCTTTGGTTTTTTCCGAATTGATATTTGACCTTCCCTCTACTAAGACATAACATGTGGCAGAGGATTCCTTACTTGACAAATCCCTCTTTCTGATAAATTCTGATAAAGTATGGTACAGAGATATCATCATATATCTCCAGACTCAAACTTTTTGGCCTGATCTTTCTAGTACAGATCATCGTCTTATACGGTATCAAGCCCATCAATACATCATCCTTGGTGATACCTTTTAACGCCATGGTATTGATTCCATTTTTCGACGATGTCTCACCTATGATGAAGCTAAGAAAGCTTTGAATGAATGTCACTTTGGAGCATGTGGCGGTCATATGTATGGGTATGCCACTGCCCAAAATATCTTACGAGCTAGTTATTTTTGGCTTTCATTGTTTAAGGATTTCATTACTGTTGTCCATAAATTCCATGCTTGTCAAACTTATAACAATAAGATCTGATCTCACCCTACTCCTCTCCACCCTGTAGTTTCCATTGGTCTATTCACTAAATGGGGCATTGACTTCATGACATGTAAACCTCACTTGGCCAGGGGGCATGGATACATCATTGTAGCTATGGATTATTTCACTAAATGGGATGAGGCAATGCCTACATTTGATAATACCGGGAAAACTGCAGCATTTTTCATATTCAATCATATCATTACTAAATTTGGTGTCCCTCAATCCATCGTTACTGATCACGGTAGTCACTTTCGAAATTTTATGATGTCTGAACTTACTGAAAAGTTGGGTCTTCGCCTTGAAAACTCAACCCCCTATTATCCATAGGCCAACGACCAAGTTGAAGAAATTAACAAATTTCTCACTACTATGCCTCGACGGATGGTAGGGATTCATAATTCAAATTGGCACACTATGTTGTTCTCAGCATTATGGGCCTATCAAACACCCGTTAAGTCTTCCTCGGGATTCACACCTTTCCATCTAGTCTATGGTATCGAAGCAATTTTTTCGATTGAATGTGAGATACCATCTTTGAAAATAGTCGTTGAACTTCTCCCTAACACCTCTGTTGAAGAGGAACGTCTTTTGTATTTGATGCAATTAGACGAAACCTGTCATGATGTTGCCTTAGTTATTGAAACTCAAAAAAAATGTGTTAAGGCCCAATATGACAAGCATGTCAAGCCATGTGCTTTTTCTGAAGGTGATCTAGTTCTTCTTTACGAGCAAGGTCGTAATTTGCTAGGGGTCGGTAAATTCGAGCCCATGTGGAAGGGTCCTTATATTGTCAAATGAATGTTGGAGACAGGAGCTTTTGAGTTGGTTGATTATGATGGAATCCCTTTGAGTGAACCTAGAAATGGATTTACATAAAGAAGTACTATGCTTAAGTCATTTTTGCATGAGTGCTTGTACTTTAGTATATAATACTCTTGTCTATTTTTTGTTGTTTGGTTTCGACTTTTAGTTGCTTACCTTGCATTGTGATTGGTTTTCATATGTCATGTCTTCACTACCTTACCTTGGCTTTACTGATGGCACTAGTCACAGTACTCAGAACTTAACATCTGCTGCTTGGGAAATTTATGCACCTATAGATGAATTGATTAGTCTACATGGTGTTTTCCTTGGTCGTGCAACTAACAATATTGTGGAATACAGTGCAATCATTGAATTATGGACCGACACTGTTTCACTTGGAATATGTCACCTTATTGTATGAATCGACTCGCAGTTAGTACTCCTACAGTACTTAGGGGTTTTACCATGTGAAAACATCGGTGTGTTGATCTTTGATTTGGTTATGTGAGTGGTTACTGAAGGTGTTCGTCCTCTGTTGGACTACCTATGTTGTCGAACATGGTATCAGAGCCTTGGCCCAGGTTCAATTCCCTCGAGTTACGTCGGAGGGGGGGTGTTGGACTAACCACTGCACCTCTCGTGAAC
>JZKD02S1442897.1:50133-79393 GCA_000966675.3 Picea glauca
GCATGGAGGGTCATTTGCCAATGATCGATTGTGAGAAACTCTCTTGTAAAATCTCTCTGTAATCTTTTTCTTTGCATTAATAAACTGCTCCAAGTGGTCGCGTTGGCTGGGGCCAAGGATGTTTCCCCATAGGGGTTTTACCACATGAAAACATCGGTGTGTTGATCTTTGATCTGGTTATGTGAGTGGTTACTGAAGGTGTTCGTCCTCTTTTGGAATACCTGTGTTGTCAAACATTTACTCCATTCAAAGTCCTACGTTGTTAAGGGTATATTTACAAATTCACCTCTTGGAACGTCATTTTGATTATATTGAATATCAACACATTCCTTGATGTCTAAATACATTAACAGATGCTTTGGCTAATTATGTGTTAGACATTTGAGACATTTATAAAATCCAATCACACTTTGTATATACAAAAAGTAAGCCGGTAGAAGCCTCATATATATATAATGATAAGAGTTTACAAAAAAGTCTTTTTGTCTGAAGACCAAAATATAAAAAATGTGAAGCACATGAATTCATATACAATAGAGCATCAAGGATGTTTCTCTTTATAACATGCAACTGCCCATGCTACTCTACAGAGTAGTTGACCGATGGAAGCAGACATGCCCATTGTGTGGTGTTGGTAATGCCTCGGGGTATCATCGATAGAGGCATATGGGATGTTCATCGTGAATACCTCCAGATTTTGTTCTAGAGTCTTGAATTTGGCAACAACTATCCCTGCTATGTCACCTCTCTCCCTTCACCTCTGGATAGGGGATGAATTGAGAGGATGATAAGGTCCCACATCTACATCATCAAAGATTGTTTGATTAGTCATTGGATTAACAACATAAAAAACATGTTATATCATTAAAAATCACAAAAACATCATATAAAAAAAATTTCCTTCTAACCTATGTTCCTCCATTGGGAACCCTAGGGAAGAGATAAGTCTGGATCTCATCAGAAGTCTAGCCCGGCATATGCATAGTCGTCGACCATGAGCATATGAGTTCTCAACCAGTCGAAGAAGACATCATTATACCTAACGATGGGACCAACTGCATGTTGTGCCATAAGGTCAACCCACCTCTTCATTCTTGGATCATGTGGGGCAGGTATACCCCACTCTACCTGTAAGCGCAAAACTGGGAACCTTTCTAGGAAGAAGGATACCAAAATCGACCTGTATCCAAACTATTTCAATCCACCACTCCTACACTTGGTCAGTTATTTTTTCATAGTTTTGAGTGTAAATGTGTTGAACCTGCACATAATAGATCTAGCTAAACAATGATACACACATTTGTAGAGAGAATCGAAGAAATAAAAAGGAGAGAAAGAATGAAACAATTCTCATTAACCATTGTGAATAATGAATAATTTACACATGATATATTGGTGTGCCATAGTGGTGGTCTAGAGTGATCTGGACACACACAAGTAGTTATGGGAGTGAACTCCCACCTAGTCTAGTCTCTCAGGTAGTTATGGGAGTGAACTGCCACCTAGTTGAGTTAACTAGTCAACTAATCTTCAGTTAACTGACTAAACAAAGAGTAGTGAGAATTTAACTCAGGGAATCAAGGCTAATGCGCCAGTTTGGTGATAATACCAAGGCAAGGTCAAATTAGCATGGTGATGATCCCAATTTTGCATGGTGACAAAACCAATGCAACATCTAAACTCAACTCAAGTAGTCAAACTGAAGTGTCAACTGAAAGAGAATATTCTCCAGGTAGAATATTGTTATAACCCTAATTTGCACCATACATGCTTACCTAGAATTAGGCCATCTCAGATTCCTTCTTTGCCAAAACACTACTGAACAAAAACCCCTTTTATAAAGACCCACGCACCCTGCTCCATTATTGCATGTGTGTACACGCTAACTGACCCAAGACAACCTGCATGTACCTACAAAAGAATGGAAAAAGGAAAGTTGTTGATGGAACACACAAATTTCGGTAAGTTAAATAAACCTTTCGTCCATGCATGGCCGGTCACTCGACCAAATACCTAGCTTCTTCTAGCCTATAAAAGAAGGGTTAGGGGTCCCATTTGAAAGGAGGAGAATCATAGTAAAGAAACTATACCCGATTGAGCATTCCCTTTTTCCCAAACTTTAGCCATCCTTGTGAAAAGAGAAGTATAGGGAAAACCAGTTGGAAGACAGTGGAAGAAGAGCCCAGGACCAGGATCAAGGAGAAGTAGTCGACTTTATCATTGTAAGGTATCATTATGAGGTTAATAAAATAATTGCTTTTCTCGTCCCGCCATATGAGATTGTCATTATTGGAATATTGATTGTATGATTGATTAAATCTCTAACCCATTAGTTCATAGATCAAATGAATGTGGAGTTCTTTGTTTGTCTTTAGTGAATGCAGGTCAGCCTTGGGAGGAGAGTTGTAGTCAAAGAATGAAAAAGCGCGAAAAGGGATCGACATCAGACACGAAGAATAAGATACGTCAACTTAATCTCTTGAGCCTTGTATTTACATATGAGTAATGGGGGTTTAGGCATGGGATGATGGTAAAAATTAAGAATCTTTAGGTCATTTCTGCATGCATGATAAAACCCTTAGTTCTAGTCCGTAGGAGGGATTTACCACCCACAATAGAATTGGCGACCATACTGGGGATCTCTAGGGTTTCTGGGAATATTTTTCTTGGGTATTTTTAAAAACTGGTTTCATTCCTTGTTTTTAAAGTTTCTGCAAAAGTCTGAGCTAACAGAGATTCTGGTCTTCCATACCAATTATCTTTGTTTCTTCGCTTGACTACATTTCTTTTTCTCTTCCAATACCCATAGAGGTACACGCGGGCTGTATAAGGTATGTATGCATGTACCCGCGCCCTACCTTCTCATAGCTCATGTGTACACGCTAGATGAGGAAGTGTCAGTCGTGTGTATGATTCTAGAAAATGTTTTTTAGAGAGGCAATCATCCTCTCCCCTGTCATAAATAGTCCTTCTCAGGGGTTTTCTGGAACTCTTTCTAGTATTTGTTGTTTGTAGTCTATAGCTTAGGTTTCACCTCATATTGGTTTGTTCTATGAATTTTTCCTTGAATTGTTTTCTTTTTTCTGTTAAAGTAAGTGTCTAAGTCTTCAAGAGATCCTGGTTCTCAGTACCAGTAGTCTCTGCATGAGCTAGATTGCTTGGCCTTTCATTTGTCTCAGATTTTCAGAGATACACGCGGCATGTATAAGGCCAGCACGCGTGTACATGTGCTCTGACTTTACACAGCTCTTGTGCACACACTTGTCGTTGAACTGTCAGTAGTGTGCTTGTGGAGAAAATTTTTGTTGAAGGTGAGGTAGTCATCCTTTCCTTTTACAAGAGTTATACCTCTCAGGTTTTTGGGTCTCTGTCATAACATTCAGTAACTTAGGTTTTATCACAGTAATAGATTTCTTTTTCATTAAGAAGTTTTCCTCAAAATTTTCTCTTATAGGGTTTTTAGACAAGTGTGAGAATCCAATTTTAATTTGCTTGTGTGTGATTTTTAAAGTGACTCTTTGCGATCTGCGCTTAGGCAAGAGGTTTTCTTGGTTTTTACTTGTTTATATTTTTTCTTTTTTCTTTGTGAGCATTCAAAAAAAACAAAAAAAATCTTTTATTTTTTTGTTTGGTTAAATAATGTTGTTTTTGCATTAGTAACCAGGGAAAAGTCTTTGCTTTCATAAGTTCTTGATGGTTTACTTAGATCATAAGTAGCTTGTAGTCGAGTGAAATCCTTCTTTGAGTTTGTTGTTCATAGATCTTAGAAAATTTTTAGTTTGAAAATTTGTTTAAGATTTGAGTCAAGTGAAGTTATTTTGTTTCCAGCTTTCTGCTTATTTTGTTTTCGCCTTTCAAACATCACTAGTTTCACTTTCATAACCTTTGACTTAATACAAGCCATAAAAATTAACGCTAAATCTAAAATTCATTAGACTTTTTATGTTTCTAGGATCAACCAACTAGTTTAGGGCTAGGACCTTGAATTAGGTTGGAGAGGAAAATCTTCAAGGCCATTAAATCAAACATTGGAGTCTGAGTTGGGGAGTGTCAAAGTCCAATATCGTGAAATTTATCCACGACCCCCCTCTAACACAGGGGATAAACATGAGGTCGCGTGTGGAAAGGTAGCATAGATAACCCCTCCAAAGTTGGACCAATCGTAGTGGAGAACACATATAAAGGGCTTGTCTTGGGATTCCATCGATTGCATTTGCCATGGAGATTCATGGGTATTGAATCCATTCGAGATCCTCATTTATCTTCCAAACCACTCACCTTCAATACCCTTGATAGGTTTTGGGCTTGATACCCTGCTCATTGTGGTCTACCCGACTTTCGACTGTACCTGCTTGGTGACTGTTCGCGCGCTGGCAACTTAGTTTCCTATATTTTTAGAGACATACATAGGTGACTGCGGGGGTATACCATGGTACCTAGGACAGACATCAGACCATGCTTTGCAGAGTATACCTATAGGTTTCTTTCGTGTTTGAGTTGCACTTGCACTGGTAAGTTGCTCTAGTGTTGGTTGTTGTAACTGTTCTTCCGACTAGTTTAGTCTTTGCTTGTTTTATCTTGGAGGGACCATTTTAGTGTGTGTTGCTTTTTGAACGAATAGAAATCCCTAGTGTGTCTTTGATCTTCTCACACAATGGAGGATCATAGGCTCCACCAGTCATGAAGGCTTCGGGGCCTATCACTGGTTACACTGGAGCCACCTCCGCCACCACTAAGGCGGAAGCTAGAACAACAAGGTTCTTTTGAAGCGATTGGGTCACAAGAAATTGTACCCGACCAACATTCGGAGGAAATGAATGTTTTAGACTTGGGAGAAAAATATCTTGGTCCATCCAAAACTCCAACCATTGATCTGTCGGCACCCATCATCATACCGATTCACCCTTACGAGTGCTAGACAGTGTCACGCGCAGCAATGGAAACAAATGTTGTCACTTCTTCTGGGAATTCTTCAATTCCCTCTACGGTTGTCACCACAGGGGGTTTTTCACCTCCTAACCCACTGTCACCGGTCCGAGCCTCCATGGTTTCAACCACCTCTACCTCAAACAGTGGTGCAATCCAGTCTATGGCAGTGTCCACGACCCCTTTTACACTGAGTGTGAGAGGCTCTCCATTCTCATACGAGATGCCTAGCTCAGGTACAAGTCATGTACTTTCCTAATCCACTTCACAAACTTTAGGTCTGGGGGTAGGGAGCTCTAACGCTCCTATGCAAGGACACATGGGGGGCACTTCAGCTCCTTTTAATGCTTTTCCTTACGGGTGAGTTCATATACCTCCTTCGTCCCCTTCGCTCGGTGGCACCCACCAACCATCCGTCAGGCCACCCTCACACCATAGTTTATTTGGAGCAGGGAGTCAAGGACCACCTTCTCATAATATACTGATAGGTTCGACACCATTTTCTTTGTTCGATGCATTTGGTAACAACACTTTCTCGTCATCTTCTTTCTCGACTGGGGGAAATCCCGGTTATGGACAACCTATTCCTATGCAAGGTACTATTCCTGCACAGGGGGAAAACCCAGGAACTTCTTCCACATCGGGGCCTTGGAAATCTTAGCAGGGATCAGTTCCCTCATCAGGAATGTTGATATGGGGAAATTATTTTCACAACCAATGGAACCCCAGACAAGGTATTATGCCTATCCCCATGTGATCAACATGGGGTAACCCTTCCCAAAGTCCTTCGAATGTAATGCATGCCCAACCATCTATGTCCTATTTTGGGAATCAACCGATGATGTCTCCTTACACATAGAATCCATACACTGGTCATGGCCATGGTTTTTACTATAACCCAGGCCAGCAGCCAAACTTTTCCTGGCAACCTGGTGCCAGTCAAACTCTAGGTCCTTTTTTCCATGGTTATCACCAACAACCCAAACTACCTTTCCTGGAAACATTGCATTTGCCAGACTTGACAAGGTTGTTGAATGACCCTATCTTTCACGATCTGCGTTAGCCCCCTATGCCGACGAAGTTGCCTTCGGACATACCAAAGTTTGAGGCCAAGCCTAATGAAGATACATGAGATCATGTGACCACCTTCCATCTTTGGTGCTCGTCTAACGTGTTGAAAGATGACTCCGTACATGTGTGATTGTTTCAATGTACTCTCATAGGGAGTGTCGCAAAATGGTAAATTGAGCTCGACCTCTCAAGATACTTTGCCTTCGGTGAATTGGCAATGGCTTTCCTAAACCATTTCCAACTAACTGTGAGATACGATGCTGGCACAAAATTGTTGGCCAATTTCGCACAGACAAAAGCGGACCATATCTCTAATCACATACGAGAATGGAGACATCGAAAGAGTTTAATTAAGGTGCTAGTCCCACCAACATTCCTGCTCGAGTGGTTCCTTAAGTCTTTGGTCCCACAGTTATCCAAAGACATCGTGACGTCGGGAGTGTTTTTCGAAGAAGACACCATCATGAGAGCTCAACAGCTTGAGCTAATCTACTCTCAGTCCAGTTTATTATATGAGATATTTCCCAATGTGCCATGCTCAGTGGTATTTTTGGTTCAGCACAAATAAAGCCCGCTGAGCAACTGACAAAGCAATTGCAACAATTGTCTATACAACACATAACAGCCAGCCAAACTACTGTTTTGGCTGCTCCCCCTACCCAAACGTCAGATGTACACACAGTGAAATCGACAAATACAAAGGCTACCCAACAGCCTGAAGGAAATAAAAAACAATGAAAGAAGGGTAAGGGGGATACGAAACCCACTAATAATTCTGGCGGGGGAAACATCAAGAAACGAAAGGTGAGGTATCCATGCAACCTATGTGTGGAAGACCACCTGACCCACCAATGTCCTCAGCTTGTAGAGGCCCAAAATTTTGTGACACAACAACAACCTGTTGTGTTAACCAATCCATTTCAACATGAGAAAAACCTAACCCAAGCCTCTACAAGCGCGAAAGGAGGTATTCAAGGACCCTTTCCATCTTTGAACAATCCCACCTCCGCGAATGTGTATATTATGAAGGGTGATGCTTTTGTATTGACTAGAGTGCATGGCTACAGTAAACCAAGCACTTATGAGAAGGGAAATGAAGTTGAAATCCCATCTCTTCCTCTCCAGATCGAGAATACTTTGGGAAAAACAATGACATGCATCCCAAAAGGCACATTCAAAAAATCTTCTCACAACCCAAACGCAAGGGCCGCCCAAAACTATTTTGTGGTGGAGGATTTGTCTCAAACCCCTTGTGCGATGTCCACTTTGGAGGTCCTCCAAAGCTTTCCTTCCCAGAGGAAATCTTTGTTAGTTGCTTTAGGATCTACCGAGACTTGTAATCCGGGTACAATTATGCTGAATACAATTGACTTAAAACCACGTTTTCCTTACCATGTAGCATTTCAGATAGTAGTGGCTCACCCTATGAAAACTTTTACTCATAATATTTTCCGCAGGGTGGTTGATGAGGGTGCCTCGACATGTGTTATGTAGTTGGCATGTTGGAATACCATTGGCCAATCCATTTTGTCTTCGTCACCTACTCTTCTCACAACTTTCGACAGTCATTCATTCTGACCACATGGTATCATTCCCTCTTTGCCCATGCAGTTAGGAGGGAAGACCGTGTGCATAGAGGTATAAGTAGTCGACGCATACCTCAACTACAATCTCTTGTTAGAAAGGAGTTGAACTTAAGCCATGCAAGCAGTGGTTGCTACAGTTTTTCGGGTCTTTTTGTTTCCACACGAGGATCGGATTGTTACCATTGATCAATTTTATTTCTCTAGACCTAACCCTTCATTGGGGGTATCCACAGTCCTGATGATTTGTAATCCCCAACCAGGCATAGTCAACGTAGGGGTTGGTTTGTGTCCATCTTTGATGGGTACCTTCGATTACCTGCCCCCTCAAGATGATGTCAAGTTCATATCCGACCACCATAAGGTTGAGATTTTCCAAGTTTCGTCATTTCGCATGACTTACTTCAATGATACATGGATACTTCCTTCCCCATCGACCACGATGGAAGGGACAGGGCACCTGGGCATGTCCATGCCCTTGTCCACAGTTGAAGTAGCATACTCTTTAGTCCATCAAGCTTCGACCAACACAGATCCAACTCCTGCACAAGATTTAGATCTGAATCTAGAGCCTATTTAGGCTCAAGGTTCTCTCGCAGACACCGATTCATTAGACTTAGTCTTGCCCTCCGATGAAGAAGTAATTGAAGCAATGACTATTCTAGAAAAACCTTGGGACGATCTCCATCACAGATCATACTTCCTCCCAGAGTTAAGAAGAATCGAAGTTGGAGAATTCACCTTAACTATGATTGGAGATAGGTCTTGTCCTATTAATCCCTTAGCTACACATGAGGTTTATGTTGAGGGTAATATGGAAACTATCGCTGAAACCATACTGATCAATATCTCCAGAACCCTTGGCATCGTGGAGAATGTTTTCATCGGAGCTGACTGTTCCCCCGGAGAGATTCAAATCTACACAGATCTATTTAAATAAATCCGCGACGTTTTTTTCTGGTCCTATGAGGAAATGGCAAGCATCGATCCAAAAATAGTCGATCATGAAATCACAATTTATCCAGTTGCCAAGCCTGTTCGGCAGAAGCTTTGTCCAATTAATCCCAAGAAAGCAGCAACCATTAAGGTTGAAGTGGAGAAACTACTAAAAGATGGTTTTATCTATCCTATCCATTTGACCCAATGGGTGTCAAATCCTGTGCCAGTCAATAAGAAATAGGGCATGATTCGTGTATGTACGAACTTCCGTGATTTGAACAAGGCCTGTCCAAAAGATAATTTTCCCACACCATTCATCGACTAGATAATTGATGAATGTGCAGGTTTCGAGGCCTTCTCTTTCATGGACGGTTTTTTAGGATATAATCAAATACAAATAAAATCTGAAGACTAGCACAAAACGACATTCATTTGTCCATGGGGTACATTCACATATCGTAAGATGCCCTTTGGTCTCAAAAATGCTGGAGCGACCTTTCAACGGGCCATGTCTTTTGCTTTCCATGATCTCAAGCATATATTCGAGGCCTATTTAGATGATTTAGCATCTCGATCTCGCAAGAGAACGAATCATCCCACACACCTCCGACTTATCTTTGAGCGATGTCACTGCTTCCAGATTCGCTTGAATCCAAACAAGTGCAACTTTTGTGTAACATCAGGGCGTTTGTTATTTTTCATAGTGTCAACAACAGGGATCATGGTCGATCCTCTCAAGTTTGAGGCAATAATTTAGTTGCCTCCCGCGCGCACAATCCTTCAACTTCAGCGTCTACGGGGCAAGGCAAATTTTTTAAGGTGTTTCATTGCTAACTAGGCTGAGATCACAAAGGGATTTATGAACTTACTAAAGAAATACGTTCTCTTTTATTGGGACGATTCCGCTCAATGCTCTTTTGAAGTTTTGAAACATGCCCTCACAACTGCCCCTCTGCTTCGACCACCTAACTATAACAAAGATTTATTAATATACCTAGGTGCAGCAGAGTCAACCATCGACATGGTCTTAGTTTAGGAAGATGATTTGTTCTTAGAATATGTGATCTATTACCTGAGCTGAGGCCTAGTCAGACCAGAACTCAATTATTCTCATATCGAAAAACTTGTGTTGGCAGCAGTCCATGTTGTTCAACGGTTCCATCATTATTTTCTATTTTGCAAGACCACAGTCATTGTCGTTGTGAATCTATTTCAATACATGTTGAAACTATGGGTAATAGGCGGAAAGATCAGTAGATGGATAGTAATCCTCTAAGAATTTGTCTTAGATTTTGTTTCAGCGAAATCCAAAAAGTCACTGGTCTTTGCAGAACTTATTTCGAAAATTCTGGTTGAGTCAGGTGATGTTGTGCCTGAAGAATCGCCTATCAGAGGAGATATGTTATGGTTGAGTCACCTATCTTTGGATCCCTGGTATGGAGATATACTTATATATCTCCAGAATTTGAAGTGCCCCACATCTTCTTCTCGTGATGAGTGTCGTCGTATATGCCATCAGGAAAAGAATTATCTCATACTCGACGATACGTTGTATCGAAGAGGTGTAGATTGCATCCTACGCCGACATCTCACTCACGAAGAAGAATTTATCATGCTTAACAATTTCAATACCAGAGCATGTGGTGGTCATTTTTTTACATTGGAAACAACCCAAAAGATTTTACAAGCAGGTTACTTCTGGCTGACACTAATCAAAGATTGTATTGAATTGGTCAAGAAGTTCCACTCGTGTCGGATCTTCTCTCGGAATATGAGGGGAGATCCCACTCCCTTGTTTCCTATCATCAAAGTTGGTCCCTTCACCAAGTGGGGGATTGATTACACTACCTGCAACACTCCTTCATCAAGGGGGCACTATTATATCATTGTAGCCATAGACTACTTCACGAAGTGGGTCGAAGTTATGCCAATGTTTAAAGATGATGGAGAGACTACGGCTCTCTTTTTATTCAACCAGATAATAGCAAAGTTCGTCGTCCCGAGAGAGATTGTCACTGACCATGGCAGTCACTTTCATAACCATTAGATGACCGAGTTAACATCAAATCTTGGTTTGCAGCAAGAACATTTTTCACCCTACTACCCCAAAGAAAATGGTCAGGTGGAAGTTGTAAATAAATCTCTTAAGACCATCCTACAATGAACAATCAACTCAGCCAAGTCAATTTGGCATTTGATGTTATACTCAGAATTATGGTCTTACTGAACGTTTGTTAAGACTGCAACTGGTTTCTCACCTTTTCAACTTGTTTACGGGTTGGAAGCAGTCTTTCCTATCGAATGTTAGATCCCATCCCTAAAATTGGCAGTACAGTTATTGCCAGACACTTATCCACTTGAAGAACGATTATTATACCTTGAGCAGCTCAATGAGAAGCGTCATGATGTGGCCCTGGCCAACGAGGCTCACAAACATAAATTCAAGTGTCATTATAATCGGTCCGTTCATCCTTGGATTTTCTCTGAAGGCGACCTTGTCTTGGTCTATGACCAAGATAAGGACCCCCTGGGGGCAGTAAAATTCAAACCCATGTGCTTTGGACCTTTCATCATAAAAGAGGTTCTAAAAAAGGGCGCTTATCGTCTGGTCGACTTTGAGGGAAATGCTTTGGCGGAGCCTAGAAATGGGCTCTACCTCAAGAAGTATTACTCATAGGTAGGTCACTTTGGGTAACTTTTTGTAACATATGTATAGTCTTTGTACTATTACTTTCTAGTTTCTTTTAGTATTATGGATGTGTCATTTTTGATGTTATATTTTGTCACTGTGGTAGATGTCAAGATAATCAGAGGTGTTCATTGGGTACGTAGATGGTGCTAGCTAACACACTCAGAGGTTTTCCTCCACAACTTGGGTAATTTTTACACCTCAAGGCCAGTTATTATCTTCCGGAGGTATATGCTTAGGTGACACCACAAACAATGTCGTCGAGTACAGTGTAGTTAGTGAGTTTCTTCGTGATGCCCTGTCATTTGGTATCTCTCATCTCCGGGTCTATTTAGCTGCCCAGCTGGTTGTGTCTCAGTTAAATAGAGTCTACTGTGTTTATGATCCGACTTTACACCAACAATTCCTTAGGGTACATCTCTTAGAATGAAGCTTTGATTATATTACATATTTTCATGTTCCTAGGAGATTAAACCAAATTACAGATACTCTAGCTAATCAAATTTTAGACTGGCATCTCGCACACATATAAAAATACATACACATAAACATGTAAATACATCTTTAAAGGAAAATATGATCCATAAGACACAAAAAGACATAAAAATCCATATATAATACCATAATCATCAGAGTACATAGGTGGACGCAAGCGCCTCAAAAGTATGACTAGTAACGAGTCATGGGGCTTATGCCCTCAAAACATATATACAAATAGTTCTCTCAGCATGTGAAAAGTCTAGACTAACTAAGGTCAGGGTCTCTAGGCCCTATTGTAATGATCAACAACATTTTTCAAATGATGAAACAGTCGGACCCACATCCATGGTGTCCCCACTACATGAGGCTGCATAGATGGTGGTAGATCCTCAATCTCTACCATAGGGACTGTGCGGGTGAGTGAGGTAAAGTTTCACTCGAATTGTCTCAAAACCCTCTCAGCCTCACCAGATGGAATCTCTCCTGCTACTGCTAGTCCCCCTACGGCGGCAGGTGCGGCCCCTGGCCGAGGACGATGCTTGTTCCTCGCGTAATCTGCAGGTCACACTGGTACCACATCTGCACATAATAGACACATATCTGTCAAATACTCTAGTTTAAAAAAAAGATATATAAAAAAAACAACATTAAAATTACATATGTTTCACAAAAAACAAAAAAAAAACGATGCAAACTTACCCATCTCTTCTCGATCCTTGCTAGGAAGTACCAGTATCTCAGGATCTCTTGAGAAATCAATCCCAGCATAAGGGTAATCCTCTATGACTGGGATTTGTTGTGACAATGAAGCAAAGAAATCATCATCAAAGGACTCATTGGTCCTTCTACCACCCTGTCGTGGCAGTAACACTGCCCATCTGCAAACCACAGGAAGAGAGGCCTGATGTCCTCATACCACCACTCGAGGACTGAAACTAGGAACTCTTTCAAAGAAGAAAGAGCATAGAATCGTCTCCAACCTGAAGTTCCTCTACGTCCACGATCAACAATCTGTCAGCTGCCTCTTCATACAATCTATTAGTTTAGTGCTCCAATCAAATATCTATGCATATAAGCACTGGATTGCACAGTTCATCTGTGCACGGGATGCTTGATGTAGAGCCACAGAACCAGTTATCCACCCAATAAGCAACACAATCGACTGCAGTGATAAATCCGTGATATTCCTTATGGGAACTTGTGAGCTTGATCGGTCTGTGCCAGCCTCACAATAAATTCCTATCAATTCCAATATGTTATGAGGCCTCGAAGGAAATGTCCAGAAATTGACTGGTGCCCCTCTCCTGGAGAGGCCAGTCAAAAAATATATGTCCTCTGTAGTAGGCACCAGTGACTGCCCCTCTCACATAAAGGCCTCTGCGTCGAAATGCCAATAATCAACCAAGGCGTTCAGTATCCTAGGTTTTGCCCGCATAAAAGGACATAGGAAGAACTTGAGCAACCCACATTGCATTAAGGCAGCAACAACATTGGGGTTTTCCCCGACCAACTCACTAATATCCTCATGCTCTCTTTCCCTCCAGTGAACATACATCCTGCAAAAAACCAAGTTCAGGAGGGTTAACCCTTGCTTTTAAATTTTTTTTTCATTAAATCAAGGGTCCACGTGGGTTGTAATGATGACAGTTGCATGTACACGCATGCAGTTTTTCCTCTGCTCGAGTGTACACGCGGCCTGTCATAGGACAGCTCGCGTCGACCTAGGGCCAACCTTTTGAAGGTCGACGTCCCCCAAAAACTTGAAACTAAAAGCATAAATAAAGATTTAAGTTGCAAGAGGAGAGAGTTTATACTTACTTGGTCTAGATGGATGGTCGTTTCGTCCACTGTAGCTCCCATAATCACCACTTTTATCAAAGGGTTTTTTTTGCTCCAGAGTCAATTTCCAAATCAGCAATTGTGATAATGAGCTGCCATCTTCTATTTATAGACCTTTTGGCCCCTTTTTGTCATTTTTTCGGCCCCCCTTATCATTTTCTTTAAATTGAAAATCATTTAGAGCAATTTAGGAGTTGCGTTGGAAGGTTATGATCGGGTATCAGGACATTTTTTTGGAGTTTTGGGTCACTTTTGATGGTCTATGGGAAAAACCTCAGATGATCAACTTGAGCATATAGGTTAGGTTTCCACCCCAACTTTTGTATCTTGTTGTCTTTATCCCTTTTCCATAGGATCGATCCCATCAGTTTGCGACACAGAACCATCATTGTTTCTTTAGAAGTGTCGCGATTTGGTGGTAGAGCTTACCCGAACATTGATGCCCTAGGTAGATCCTAGTTGCGTTATGGTGTCCATGCTGTCACTAATGAATGTAGGCTCAGGAGTCCTTTTTTTTTTCCTGATTACGAGTTTGAGCCTCATTTGCATGATTCATTTTCACTCTTAACCTCACCCTCGGGACTCCCAAAAAACATAACGGCTCTTCTTTTAAGCCCTTTTCATACCCTCTAAACATGAAAAGATTGTCGAGTGATCTTGTGGCCTTTCACGCTTGTTAAACTGAAATTTGAAGTCATGTCTATCCGTCGGTAGTTTACCCTTTTTTCAGTCCAAATGATCAACTGTATGAACACAGGTATACTCTAAGGAACTTTAGTTCTCTAGAAGAGTACCCTCAGGTATAATTTTCCCCCTTTTTTGGCCCTAAGGGACTAAATTTACGAAAAAGGAACCCCCACGGAGTCCATAGTTAAGCTCTTTTCAAACTCTCTAAAATTGAAAACATCGTTGAGTGACCTTATTCTTTCACACTCGTTAAAATGGTCCAAAAGAACATTCCTTACGGAGTCCATAGTTAAGATTTTTTCAGACTCCTTAAAAATGAAAAAATGGCCGAGTGATCTTGCCTTTATCACACTCTTTAAAATGGTTTTGAATAGATGTCTTGTCAGTGTTATTTTACCCCTTTTGCAAACTGACTAAACTACCCTCGAAAGAGGTACCCCATTGGAGTCTCCTATTACGTTTTTTTATATTCTCTAAATATGAAAAACTGTCGAGCTTACCTTCTTTGGGCTCGTTAAACTTACATCGAAGGACACTACCATTGTGTGTCTTATTAATCGCATTTGGATACCCACGTCTTTGGCCTAATGATTTCTCCATGTTTCTCTCAACTGAACCATCTAAAGCATGCCTTATACGCAAGCCCTATATCACTTTGCCTTTGTGTCTTGACGTCGTTAGCCCCTGGAGGATTTTTCTTGTGTGTCCTTACTTTCAACATCAGTCTTGTCCTTGCGCCTCAAACTTGTATGTTTGAAACACTCATTCCTCATTTGTAATATAACATTCTTTTATTCTTTTTCGAAAATTATTGAAAAAGACAAAAAAAATCAAATATACCCCAAAAAGAGGAAGGGAATTTTTTTTTTTTTTATTGGCAGCACAATGAGTGACCCTTGGATAAAGCACATTGGTCCATTTTTCCATCAAACCCTAGGATTGAATATGACCTTAGGAAGTTGTTCTCACTACATAGAGTTGTGTCCTCCTCCGTTTGGTTATTTGTCCAAACATATGGTTAGTTTTCGTTGCCTCCTGCCTCGTAAAATTATGTTAATTCCATGTTGCCTGAGTCTCATCATTTGTCATGCTATTGTCCAAGGGAATTTTTTACCAAGCCTAAGTCGGCCCTTCTGCAATTTGTCTCTTTCCCCCATGCCTAGCCCTCCTCAAAGTCCAATCAAGTCTTTGTTTGAAATCAATGAAGCCTTCAGCCTGATCATCAAGATTCTCTAGTCCATGACCGACGAGCCATCGAAGACCTCTGGGTAGTGAATTCATACACTCATATTACACTCCTACCCGAGTTTTGAAGATTTTGAAGTTGTTTCTCAAGCTCTGAAGACCTCATCTCCAGCCATCAGGCCTTATCAACTTCTAGAAGATGGATACTATACATGTATATCTTTTGATTTTGAGATGTAGATCCGTTGTGTATTGTTCATGGCTACACCTTATATAGTTATATGACATGGATCTACAATGTATTTGATTGGTATCCATGATTTTATTTTATCCCGAGCATGGGTATGCCCGCCTCAGTGAGACAATTACTATTTTGCAGATGGCACCTCCCGATTTCTGGTCCCTGGGCTCACTTGTTCAGCACATCGATGAAGATTGTTAATGTATTTCAGCCATCAGATGCTCTTCTGACCTCACACATTAGGGGGCATCTGTTATAACCCTAATTTGCACCAGACATGCTTACCTGGCATCAGGCCATCTCAGATTCCTTCTTTGCCAAAACACTACTGAACAAAAACCCCTTTTATAAAGACCCACGTGCCCTGCTCCATTACTGCATGCATGTACACAGTAGCTAACCCAAGACAACCCGTGTGTACCTACAAAAGCATGGAAAAAGGAAAGTTGCTAACATAACACACAACTTTGGGTAAGTTAACTAAACCTTTCAACCATGCATGGCCAGTCACTCAACCAAATACCTAGCTTCTTCTAGCCTATAAAATAAGGGTAGGGGGTCCCATTTGAAAGGAGGAGAATCATAGTAAAGAAACTATACCCGATTGAGAATTCCCTTTGTCCCAACCTTTAGCCATCCTTGTGCAAAGAGAAGTATAGGGAAAAGCAGTTGGAAGACAGTGGAAGAAGATCCCAGGACCAGGATCGAGGTGCAGTAGTCGATTTTATCATTGCAAGGTATCATTGTGAAGTTAATAAAAGAATTGCTTTTCTTGTCCTGCCATATGAGATTGTCATTATTGGAATATTGATTGTATGATTCATTAAATCTCTAACCCATTAGTTCATAGATCAAATGCATGTGGAGTTATTTGTTTGTCTTTAGTGAATGCAGGTCAGCATTGGGAGGAGAGTTGCATTCAAAGAACGACCAAGCGTGAAAAGGGATCGACATCAAACACGAAGAATAAGGTACGGAAAATTAATCTATTGATCCTTGTATTTACATATGAGTAATGGGGGTTTAGGCATGGGATGATGGTAAAAAGTAAGAATCTTTAAGTCATTTTTGCATGCATGATAAAACCCTTAGTGCTAGTCCGTAGGAGGGATTTCCCACCCACAACGAATATTCTCCCCTAAAATATAGGACACTGGATAATGACTAATTATGACTAATAAACAAGGGACACATCAGGAAAAATAAATCCTAGGTGTGTGTGAAGTAACTCCAACACCCCCCTTGAACATCACTATGGTCAAAATAAATAATGGGTCCCAGTAATGAGGCCATGCTAGGTACCCAAATACAAAATATACACTGAAAATAAAGTGAGGAAAGAGGGAAAACCTCATGGGAAAAACCCCCTCAAGGTACAATGTATGTAAAAAGAAGAACTACAGTTGCTAGGCAAGTGTGTCCTTCACTCCAATATGACTTCGCAAAGAATGGAACTTCTGCTAATTGAAGGTCTTGGTGAAGATATTTGTCATTTGTTCTACTGAAGGCCAGAATTGTAAGTCGATGATCCCCTTGTATACTAAGTATTGAATGTAGTGCATGTGGATCTCGATGTGATTCGTCCGCTGCCTCTAAAATGGATCTCTGTAGAACTTCAGAGTGCTCTGGTTGTCACACCAGATGACGATTGGTCAATGAAACTAAATGTCCAACTCAGTGAGAAAATGTTGTAGCCACATATCCTGAATGGTTATGTTAACTACCCCTTTGTACTCTACCTCGACTTAAGATATAGCAATGGAAGATTGATTCTTTCTCGACCAACAGATAGGCCTAGAACCAAGACTAAGTGAGTAACCAGATGTGGACTTGCGATTAGTGCTATCACCATCCCATTCAAAATCAGTAAACCCGATGAGATCTAATGTAGAGTCTGTTGCATAATGAATCCCAAAGGTGATGGTGCCCTGTACGTATTGAAGGATACACTTTGCATCTTTCCAATGTAGCTCATGCGGCTCCTGCATGAACCTAGAAACTGCGCCAACTGCATATGAGAGGTCTATTTTGGAGTCTGTGAGATACAACAAGATCCCCACTAGCTGTCTATACAATGTGTTGTCAACCAATGGAGTCTTCTCGCCATCCTCAAGTTTGACTCCTGATAGGAAAGGAGTCAGAGCAGACTTGCAGTCTAACATGTGAAATCTCTCAAGGAGATCTCGTGCATACTTGGCCTGAGACAGTTTGATGCATGATGCATCCTGAATAATCTTGAGTCCAAGGAGGAAGTGTAGAAAACCCATTTCCTTCATCAAAAACCTGTCATGTAGAATCCTCTTGACTGCAACAATCTCTAAAGTCGAGCACCCAGTGATCAACAAATCATCGACATATAGAAGTAAGAGTAGAAGTGAATCAACCATCCTGAGCATGTAGGCATTTGGGTCTAATTTACAACGTACAATTTTTTGTGAAAACAGGTTGGAGTCCATCTTGGCATACCATGCCCTCGAAGCCTGCTTGAGGACATAAAGAGGCTTCTTCAGTCGACAAACGAAAGATGAGTCCTGCATAAATCCCTGGGGCTGCTCCATGTAGATCTCCTCAAAGAGATCATCATGAAGAAATTCATTCTTCATTTCCATATGATGGACTTCCCATCATTTGGTTGCCATAATGGCAAGTGCCAATCGTATGAAATCCATATTCGCTATTGGAGCGAAGGTCTCATCATAGTCAATACCATGAACCTGCTGAAAGCCTTTGGCGATGGCCTGGCTTTGTATCTAATGATCTATCCATGCTCTATGCTCTTGGTCTTGTAGATCCATCTACATCTGACAAATTTTCTCCTAGAAGGAAGGGCAACCAAATCTAAAGTGTGGTTCTCAAGGAGGGAGTTGTACTCCTCCTGCATGGAAAATTCCCAAAAGGGATTTCTAGCACCCTCGCCATAAGACTATGGATCTGAAGACTGAACCAAGAAAATATTCCTGGAGGGCAATTTTTCAGTGGAAGTGAGTGTAACAAGAATCTCCTTGAAATCATATCAATTCCTCCTAGTATCGGATGGATCACCAATGAGATCCCCTGCATCCTGAAGAGTAGTCTGTGCCCACTTGGGCCTCTGCTCTGGCTTTGCAACTGCATCTAGATGATCAGACTTTGCATATGACTTTATTGACTCTGAATATGAATCATTTGAGTCCTATTAATTAGAACTCTCATTTGAAGACGAGTCGACATGTGCATGTTCATCATCTCGGATAGGTGGAAGAATGAAGGTGTCTGCATGCGGTTGTTGAGGTGCATGTGAGACACTTTCCTACAATTGGACACTTCATGCAATGATGATTCGGTCTAAGGAAAGATCAATAAGCATATATTCCTTCACATCGTTAGGGTAGCCAAAAAAAATGCACTCAATGCTCTGTGGATCAAGTGCCTTCCTCTTTTCAGAGGGAATCTTGGCCCATGCACGTGAACCAAAAATGCGAAAGTGGGTCACTTCCAGTTTGAGGCCGCTCCAAGTCTTGTAGGGGGTCTTATCTTTGATAGATATATGGGGAGATTTGTTTTGGATGTATTTTTCACAATTAAGTTCTTCAACCCATAGTCTCTGTGGTAGTGAATTTTCATGCAACATGCAATATGCCATCTCCTTTAGAGATCTATTTTTCTGCTCAACAACTCCATTTTGTTGCGGAGTATAGGGAACTGTATGCTGCAACTGAATCCCTGCATCATGGAAAAGTTTATGGATATCATGATTTACATATTCTCCCCTGTTATCAGTTCGAAGGACTTTGATCTTCTTTATGGACTGTGTCTCAACCAAGGATTTGAAATTTTTTTGGTGTTGAAAGACCTCAGATTTTTTACTAAGAAAGTAGATCCATGTAAAACATGAGAAATCATCAACAAAAATGAGAACAAACCTTTCTTTGTTGATGGATGGATATAAAAAAGGATCCATAAGGTCACTGTGGATCATATCTAAAGGTGCAGAAGCTCATTGAGAATTTCCTTTGTCGAATTTCTCTTGAGGGTGTTTTCCAAGAACACATCCCCCACATACTCCCTTGGATAAATGGATGTTTAGTAGACCATCAAATAATATTTTCTTGCTAAGTTGTTTCATGTATCTGAAATTCAAATGTCCAAACCTTTCGTGCCATATCCTACTACTTTCATTAGCTTGAGTAAGTAGTAAAGAAGAATCAGGTTCAATGAATTTAGAAAAAGTATACAATCTAAAATGATGATTTACCTCATCAGTAGAAACCCTGGAGTTGGTTTTCATGTCGTAGATGTCCACAAAATTTAGTGTGAAGATGACTTTCTTTACGATGCAAGAATTCTTCATCTGATACATGGAGAGAAGGTTGACAGAAAGTTTGGGAACATGCAGCACGTTCTTGAAGCTTCTGTTGGTGATTTCAATCGTTCCTTTGTCGGTGAATTTGACAGAAGAGTTGTCCCCCATCAGAATAGGAGGACCTTTGCATGCATCCAATGAAGAATATACTGCTTCTGAGACAACCATGTGATGTGATGCTCATGAATCTATGATCCAAGCATCAAGAGAGGAGTTGATTGCAATCAAGTCATGGGTAGAATTGCATTTTATCTTTTTCTTTAGATTTCTGATATTTGTGGTTGCCATCATGCACAGTGAATGCATGCGCCCTTGGGCCTTTGATTGTGCCCATGTTGATGAGCTTGGTTTTCTCTTGTGTCAGGGATTCAATAAAGTCCCCAAGAGAAGGCATATTCTGGGTGACTCCAGAGGTGAATATGATAGTATGTAATGTAGATACAAATACAAAGAATTTAGGACCAAGCTTGGAGAGAATGGTGAGAACCATTTGTTTCTCCTCCTTCGATTTATCAACCCCGCAAGATTTGAGTTGCGACAGTAAATCCTTGAATTTTGTAAAGAAATCCTGGATATTGTCGAAGATTTTTGGATCCAATGTGAGCAGCTCCACCTCTAGCATGTGTCCCCTCATCTCATCCTGTTTTCCAAATATCCCTTCCAAGGTGGTCCAGGCTTCACTGGGAGTCTTACAGGAAGATATGTGAAAAAGGAGATCGGGAGAAATAAGACTGCAAATTTCTTCAAGTGCCTCATCCATGAAATTTAAGTACTTGGATTTTTCTATGGATGATGTCGGTTCTGTATCTGTATTCAAGGTTAACCTATACAACCCTCTGGTTCAGAGATCTATGGCTATTTTCTCCTTCCATTCAAAATAGTTGTGAGGTGTAAGACTAAATTATTTTTGGAATTCCTTCTTTTTCGTTGTCCTCAATCTTTTGTACCTGCAAGAAATTTTAGTGTAGCTTTTTCTTAGCAGTCTGTCAGCTCTGATACCATGTAAATGTGTTGAACCTACACAAAAAAATGTAGCTAAACATTGATACACACATTTGCAGAGAGAATATAAGAAAGAAGAAGGAGAGAAAGAATGAAATAATTATCATTAACTGTTGTGAATAATGAATAATTTACAGATGATATCCTATGTATAACTGAAATAGTAAACACTAGAGAAGAACCAATGCACCATAGTGGTGGTCTAGAGTGATATGGACACACACAAAAAGTTACAGGAGTGAACTTCCACCTAGTCTAGTCTCTCAGGCAGTTACAAGAGTGAACTGCCACCTAGTTGAGTTAACTAGTCAACTAGTCTTCAGTTAACTGACTGAACAGAGAGTAGTGAGGATTTAACTCAAGGAATCAAGGCTAATGCACTAGTCTAGGTGATAATACCAAGGAAAGTTTGAATTAGCATGGTGATGATCCCAATGTTTCTTGGTGACAAAACCAATGCAACATCTAAACTCAACTCAACTAGTCAAATTGAAGTGTCAACTGAAAGAGAATATTCTCCAGGTGGAATATTCTCCCCTAAAATATAGGAGACTTCATAATGAATAATTATGACTAATAAACAAGGAAAAATCTTAGGAAAAATAAATCCTAGGTGTGTGTGAAGTAACTCCAACATTGAGAACCCCTTCACACCAGTTGAAAACTCGGGGCTCCATACACTCCAACACGTACTGAAAATATCTCTGAAGAGCCATATGGGGGGTTGGACTCCCTTCCATGCATGTGATGGTATAGAGGATGGTCCATAGAGAAAATTCTTGAACATCTCTTATGGAGAATTTAATGCTATGCTTCTGGGTACCTAGCACACAATGTTCATTGATATAGTGGTTCATAGGATCTTCGCCACCTCTGCTACCTGTAAGTGTTACTCAGGATCCACGACGATACAGTCTGGTCAAGAAGTAGATATCCTCTATATCTATCGTAAGAGTGTGAGCAACCAAATGAAATGCCTACTTGTTCACATCCCACATGTGAACTAGGTACTTGAGTAACCTCAGTTGGGCCCTCATACCCTGGATTTTGAAGAATTTCAATAACTCACACTGTCGAAGGGCCATCACCGTTCCCGGGTCATTCCCGATAAATTATTATTCCTCTTTGTACATTTTGACCATGTAAAACCTGCAATGAAACCGTAAAGATAGATTAGCATCATTATCTTCTTCTCTGGAGAATTTTTCTTGGCAAACTCATCCTTAAATTTTTTTTGGATGCGAATGATGTAGGTCTGTGCATCTGCATAGTGCAATGTCGTCATGGTCTATCTACAGGGCCGCATACAGAGATCCTAGATTGTCGCAGGCCCTGATATAGGGCGCCTGTGATGACCTCCGTGCATAGGTACCCCCAAAAAATTAAATCAAAAGTCTATTTTTTACCAATGAAAAACAAATTTTAATCCATGGAAAGTTGAAGGAAATGAATATTACCTTTTCCGTGGAGACGATTCGTCGAATGATCATTCGATCACTCTGCAATCCACAGTTGAAAATCGATGTAAAAAAGGGGGTTTGGAGCAAGGTTTGGGTGAAATTACAAATGAAATAGTGAAATGTTAGTTTTTACTCATTTTATTAATTTTATTACTATTCATTTGAATATTATATTATTTTTTTTATATTTCATCCAAACCCTAAAGTCCTAATGACTTTGCAAGTGTTTGATTTTTTGTAGATAAAAAGTCTAGGAATGAAACGTTGGAATAAGGATATCTTTTTTGTCTCTTTTTTGTACATTTGTCACATATCCTTTTAGATTTTTTCAGGAAAAACTCCGAGCAAGTCTTGATTCTTTATCACGCTCGTGAAACCATGAAAATGTAATCAAGTAGTCTTTTGTCACTTTTTTAAACTCGTAATGGTGACACGAAAAATGAAGCCTACAGAGTATCCTTTAAGCTCTTTTCACACTCCATAAAAATGAAAAGATTGTTGAGCGACCTTGCTCTTTTCACGCTCGTAAAAGTATTTGAAGAAAACATCTAACAAGTGGTAGGTTATCACTTTTTCGGTCTCGTCGGATTAATTTATGACAAAGGTCCTGATGGAGTTCTCTTTAAGTGTTTTTCAGACTCTCTAAACATGAAAAACCCCTGAGTTTTCTTTCTTTAGACTCATTAAACAAATGTCGAAAGACCCATATGGGATTGAACCACTCCTTCTTAGGGTTCGTTAAACATACTCTGAGGGACTCATATGAAGGATGAGATTACATCAACAAGAATATGTTATCATCCTCAAGCTTGCATTAAAATAAAGAGGTACTTCCTAGAAATGGTGGGGGGAAATTGGGAAAGAAATGTGTCTCTGCATTTGTGTTAGTGGCATTAATAGTCACTCTTGAACATGACATCCCCCTTCATCATTTTATCCGGGTTGGGAAATCCATTTGTCTCTCATTTGACCATTTTCATGTCCATATGTCAGGTCCTCCTTGAGTAAATGTTTCCAAGATTGTTTTCGTGTCATTCATATGTTTAAGAGAAGTCCAACCTGAATAACACTTCTATCGAGTCAGCCATCTGCAGTTATAAATTTTCTACCATGTATACCTTCCCTAAGTTTCAAATCACTTCACACTCTGATCTACTTCAAATATGTTACTTATTTCGTGTCATTGATGGGGGATACATCAAGGCCCTCCTGTGACGAGTCTTTTCCTGTCGACTTCAACTCATTATCCAGGAATAAGAATTAGAAATCATTTAGTACCTTAGAGTATGCATGCCTCAATGGAAGGTATCTTCACTCCCAAAAGTGGGTTCACATCATTGACCCATGATCGGGATATTTCCTCGAGTGTTCGACTTCAACTCATTTATTCACATTTTTTGGATTGTACTAGGGTACCTTGGGAGTCATTGACATTAATGGTGATTTCCCTTGCACTTGTTAATAGTTCTCATCATTGACTGGTAATCAATTTGTTTCTACCATGTTCTACTTCGGAACCTGTAATCACATGGTTATATTCATACTTAGGGATGATGGAAATGAAGACCCTAGATATCATTATTCTGATCCAGGTTGCGATGGAGTATTTATGATTTGAATTGACACATAGATCCACTTTGTATGTCTTGTGGCTATGTCCGAAATTGAGTCATTTTAAAGAATAGATCCACAGTGTACTCTTGGTGGCTATGTCGATTCATAGTGACATGGATCCACAGTGTACATTTAGTGGCCATGAATCACTTGAAATTTTGTAATCTGAGTATGGGAATGCCTACCTCGGACAATGGTATATTATTATGTTGATGCTTGACTATTTGCAGGTTCCCGATCGGTGCAATCCATATTCTACACACACATTCTACAAAGTATTTCGGCTATCATGAGTTCCATATTCATACTTTGGGGGGAATTATGTTACACATTATTTCGGTCACCCCAGTGATCCATTGACAACATCTGTTCATATTCCCAAAAATATTCTTTTTCCATGAGGAAAGTGATTGGCTTTCTATTCTCAAAAACCTTATTAAAGAGGGTTGTCGCAGGCTGCAAAAGGTACAGTGTGCGAGGATGCCTGATTGTCGCCCCCTTCTCTAGAGGAGGACTACTATGTATCCAAAACCTACACTTTATCTAGGGTACGACGATGTCAAAAGCCAAGGAAATTCAAACTTCACGAAAGTTCTAGAAGGGGATATTTTAGAAGGTGAGGTGGCCTCCAAATGGTTTGGATCTTACTCGCTTCTTTGATTTGGTGGGATCATCCTAATATCCTCAACCATCTCTCTTTCCCCTATATAAAGAGGGATATCTCATGAAAAATACTAAGGTTGAATAAGTTAAGAATTGGATGGAGAATTCTACTTCAGCTCATACTTGAGAGCCTCATTTCTGTTCATCAAGTCATTGTGGATCTTCTTCATTCAAGAATGGAGCAAGTGTGTGTGTTGGATAAAAGGGCCATCAAAAGGGGACCTTGTGACATCAAGGCTTTGGTTGTAATCTCTGCTTTCATTTTAATATGATACAGTGATATGTTTCTTTCCCATAAAACGTGTCTTGTTTTATTGTATGATTCCTTGATCACATACATAGGTTCTTGTTGAGTTCATTGTATTTATTTCACTTTGGTTGGCTTGTGATTCCCTTGCAAATTCAGTATCACAGGAGAATCGAAGTGGAAATAGGATGGAAATGGAAGGATGAAATGACATTTAAATGGTATGTTTCTTATCTCTTGTTAATTAGTAAACTCAATAGTTAGAACATAGGGAAAGCGTCATATTCTGTTCTATTTTGTTCTAGATCTAGGTGGATTTAGGGAGATTTGTTTATGTCCACATTTACTGATTAATACAATAACATGTGGCTTTCAATATTTCGAAAGAAAATACAATGAAGGAGTTGATGGAAGCATTGGTTAAACTGTATGAAAAACCCTTGGTGTCCAGTAAGGTATTTCTAATGAAGAGATTATTTAATATAAAGATGTCAGAAGGTGGGTTTGTTGTAGATCAATTAAATGAATTTAATATAGTTACTAATCAACTAAGTTCTGTAAAAGAGGAATTTGATGATGAGATCAGGGCTCTTCTAATCTTGTGCTCATTGCCAGAAAGATAGAATGGCTTGGTCATGGTTGTAAGTAACTATGTCTTTGGTTCAAATACTTTAAAATTTGATGATGTTGTTGGTGTTATACTTAGTGAGGAAATGTGACGAAAAAACATAGGTGAGACATCAAGTAATGCGTTAAACATGGAGAATAGGGTAATACAAAAGGATAGAGGAAAGGGCTGAGGAAACCATAGGAATTCTAGGAAGGGTAGATCCAAATACAGATTTGGAAAGATAGAGTGTTGGAATTCTGGGAAGAAACGACATCTGAAGAAATACTATAGAGCTCCAAAGAAACAAAGAGATGGACATCAAGAGAAAAATCAGGAAGAAAATGTAACAGATGATGTGTTACAAGATGATTTGATTCTTTCTGTAGATAATATTTATGAGTCTTGGGTATTAGATTCAGGGGATTCATTTCATGCCACACCCATAGGGAACATTTTCTAGATTATGTTCAAGGTGATTTTGGATTAGGCTTATGGGATTATGAAAATAACAAAATCATTAGGAGTAGAGATTTCATATTCAATGAGAAGGTCATGTACAAAGATTAGTTGTAGGGAAAGAAACAAGAAAAAGAAAAACCATAATACACAGTTCTTGATGAGATCACTGAAAAAGAAATTTCAAAGGTACCAGAAAATCATAATGTACAACAATAGAATCAAAGGGTATCTCAAACTCCTACAAGTGTTGTTAGAATATCTACCAGGTTAAGTAGAACCCCTGAACGATACTCTCCTTCATTGTATTATTTATTGTTGATTGATTCTGATGAACCATAATGTTATGAAGAAGCAATACAGGTAGACACCATAAAGAAGTGGGAACAAGGAATGAAAGAGGAAATGGATTCCTTGGTGAATAAATAGACTTGGGACTTGGTTCAGTTGCCTATGGGAAAACCACCATTTCATAATAAATGGGTTAACGATTTGTAGGGAGAAGATGGAGGAAAAAGGTCATACAAGACTAAACTTGTTGTAAAGGGGTTTGCACAAAAGAAAGATATAGATTTTGATGAAATATTTTCTCTTGTTGTTAAAATGACTTCAATTAGGACTATTTTAAGTCTTGTGGTAGTAGAAGATTTGCATCTTGAATAGTTAGATGTAAAAATAGATTTTCTCCATGAGGATTTGGAGGAAGAGATTTATATGTAGTACCCACATGGGTGTGAGTTCAAAGAAAAGGAGAGTTTGGTATGCAGGTTGAAGAAGAGCTTGTATGGCCTAAAGCAAGATCCAGGGTAGTGGTATTTGAAGTTTGACAGGTTTATGACAGAACAAGGTTATAGTAAATGTCATTCTGATCACTGTGTTTATTTTAACAAGATAGAAAATGGAAGTTATATTATCTTGCTATTGTATGTAAATGACATGCTTGTTGCAGGGTCTAATATGCAGGATATAAATGTTCTTAAGAAGAAATTAACTAATTCATTCGCGATGAAGGATTTGGGTGTTGAAAATAAAATCCTTGGTATGAGAATAACAATAGACATGAAACATCACAAATTGACATTGTCTCAGGGTGACTACATAGAGAAGGTGTTGGAGAGGTTTAGAATGTAGAATGAAAAACCAGTTAGTACACCTTTGGCTAGCCATTTCAAATTAAATAAGGAAATGTTTCCCAAGACATAAGAGGAGATCGAATACATGTCCAGGGTGCATTATTCATCAACAATTGACAGCTTGATGTATGCGATGGTTTGCACAAGACCAAATATTGCACATGTAGTGGGAGTTATGAGTAGGTATATGAACAATTTGTTGGATTAATGAGAGGGGGGGTGAATCAATAATAGAGAAATTTAATCCTTTTTAACCATATAATCCAAGTGTTATATCAATGTAGCATTATCATCCAATAACTGCAAAGTAAATAAGCAATGAAAAAATGAACAATCATACGCATACATAGTACACTAGTGTTTTACGTGGAAAACCAAAGTGGGACAAAACCACATAATTTTTTTTCTTATATGACTTGAATAATTACATTCATTGGAAGCACCAACTTCCATTGTTTTCCAGCTATAACTAGAAGGAGGCTCCAACCCCCTAGTTTCTCAGGCTACAACCTGAGGGAAGCTCCAACTCCCCAATTCTCTAGATACAACTAGAAAGAGGCTACAACCCCCTATGTGCTTCGACTACAACCGGAAGGTGGCTACAACCACCTGTCATTGCCCCGTCCAACCGCCCTGATGTATAAGTAGAATGATGGAACCATTGTCACACTATTACTTTGAGATATACTATTGGAAACATGTACCAATAAAATTGCACCAAACAACCTGTACCAATAAACTGAAACCATGCATCAACCTGTACCTCAACCTGTAATCAACATGTACCATAAACAAGTGCATCAACCATGCACCAAACTATACCAAACAACCTGTAATCAACATGTACCATAAATAGTGCATCCAACCATGGACCAAGTATGTACCAATCATGTATCAACTACTCATCAACTATGAATCATCAATATGTACCAACATCATCAACTATACACCTCATGTATGTTCCAACTCATCAACTACTTGTCTCAACCATGTACCCAACATGTAACTCAACCAAAATATCTCATCAATTTCATCATCCAAATATGATTTGTAACTCTATAATAGAACTGGTGTATATGATCACATACCTGCAAACCTTCCTTAACTTAAACAACAAGAGACTAGAATTTTCATCAAACATTTCCTTAGTCTCACATGACTAGTTTTGGATTAGTCAACAACCCTAACTTGAAATAATCATAACTATGTACCTGTAATGAATAAATATCTAAAAATAATATACAATGTTCTTCAGTGTATTTTGTGCAATTCCTCCAGGTGTCACTACTTGGAACCTCTCAGAAAACGAGTTATAGAAAAAATGGCATACCTTGTTGAATTGTGGCTTATTCTAGAGAGTGAACTTGTAGAGTGTGCCCCACATAGAATATTTGTTATATGGATCTAAAAAATTTACACAAATACTAAAAAATGTACTCTAACCAACACATTTGGTCTTACGTAATTTGGATCTGTTATGAAGATTTAATGACATTTTTACCCGAAACACATGTTTTAGACTAGTTTCAGGACTATCCACAAACCCTATTTTCCATGGAGTGTAACTCCCAAGATACAACGACCCACAAGATGAAATTTGTAACACAACTACTTGGACATGTTTTCTCAATGTCCTACCAATTTCACTCTCTGAGTCATTCTAGAAAAAAAAATTATTGCCAAAATGGTGAGATGGCCTGTAAATAACATACATTAGAAAGCATCATCAAAATAATTTATCCTCCCTTGAATTTCAACCTTCTTTACTTGACATTCTCTCTGAAATTCAGATGAGATATCCTTTGGTTACCCCATTCATCTATAGATATTCAATATGCTCGAGTGTGATATAAAATGAGAGAGCCTTGCCTCTTATTTATACTTTCATGTAGCTTCTTCAAGGGATTACCTTTTAACCATCTTAACCCACTTTCCTTATTTTAGGATTAACCAAATTCTAACCACTTGTCCAATTAGCAATTTATCCATTAACTTTATTATTTAAATAATTTATTTTGTATCCACTTTGACTTATAGTACACTCATCACTTCAATTTACCTCAAGGGTTTACCTTCTAACCATCTTAAACCAC
>JZKD02S1442897.1:79443-106272 GCA_000966675.3 Picea glauca
AATCTCTTAAACCACTTTGACTACTTTGACCTTTTGGGGCTTCTAGATGACTCATGAGGGTTCTCCAACTTCACATGGCCATAACTCTCTAACCGTGAGGAGTTATGTGACATTCACATACCACTATAAATGGAATGACATGTACTATCCATTTAGAATAGTATTACTTGAAAATATATCAAAACTTGTATCATTATCCATCAAACAAACCTGGGTCCATTACACAAACCTGGGTTCTCCAACTTCCTTCAAAGGTTGACATCAATGACAGCCAACCTTAATCAACAATATCCCCCTTTGGCATTGATGGAAAAACTCTGATGTAATACTGAAATCATGTCATGCAATAGTGAAGTTATAGCACTCATGCTCCCTTGGAACCATGCCTCTATCTTTGCAACTGATAAATCTTTCCCCCTTTGTCATCAATGGAAAAGGTATTTTTCCATCTGAGGCTGCTCCCCCTAACTGAAAATTCCTCTTTATGGTGCTTCCTCGTGTACATATAAGACATATCAAATAAGCATTCAAAAGCATTCAGTTTGGAGTACAAATAACTCTGAGTCTCTGGTGAAGATACTCAAAGTTTTCTCGTGGAAGTGGTTTCGTAAAGATGTCTACCACTTGTTCTTTTGTTCACACATACTCAACTCTGATGTTCTTTTCTGCAACATTTTCCCATAGAAAGTGATACTTGATTGGAATGTGCTTCGTCTTGAGATACTGAAAGAACTTGTATTATCATAATAGATTGGAATGGGCTCAACATACTCAACCTGTATATTTGTCATAGCTTGTTTCATCCAAAGAACCTATGTACAACATGATGTTGCTGCAATATACTCGGCCTCATATGAAGATAAAGATATTGATGATTTTTTCTTTCTTAGCCATGATACTAAACACTCACCCATGTAGAACTTTGCTCCACTGGTGCTTCGTCGGTCATCAATAAAACCTGCCCAATCTGCACCTGTGTACGTAATAAGTGATAGATCCTTTCCTTTTGGATACCATAATCCAAACTCTTTTGTTCCTTTGAGATATATGAAAATCCTCTTCACTGGTAATACATGTGATTCCTTTGGTTCCTCTTGAAATCATGCCACCTATCCAACTGCATGCATTACATATGGTTTCAATGTTGTCACATATAGTAGGCTACCAATAATTGGTCTGTATTGTCTCTAATCTGTAGACTTTAAATCATCATATTTGCTCAACTTGCAACTGGTTTGCATGGGAGTGATAACTATTTTGAAATATTCCACTCCGAACCTCTTTAGCATTTCTCTGATATACTTGGTTTGAGAAATAAAAATTCCTTGGCTGCTTTGACGTATCTGAAGTCCCAAAAAGAAGAATAGTTCTTCAAGTAATGACATTTCAAATTCATTCTGCATATCCTTTGCAAATTTATGGCTTAACCTATCATCATCACTACCGAAAATAATATCATCAACATAAACTTCAATTAATAAAATACTATCTTGACTTACCTTGATGTAGAGGTTGATGTCTGTACTTCATTTTCTGAACCCTACCTGTTGTAGATATTTATCCAGTCTATAGTACCATGCTCTAGGAGCCTATTTTAGACCATGCAAGGTATTCTTTAATTTACACACATAATCTGCGTTCTCTGACAACTGAAATTCTTCTAGTTGTTGAATGTAGAATTCTTCTTCAAGTTCTCCATTCAAAAAAGATGATTTTACATCCATCTGATACACTTTAAGATTTTTGGAGCATGCATAAACTAAAAGAAATAGGATTTCTTCCATTTTGGCAATTGGGGAAAATGTCTCTTCAAAGTCGATTTCATCAACATGTGCATATCCTTTACATACCAATATAGCTTTTTTCCTTGTAACCTGTCCATATTCATTCAATTTATTCATGTATACCCACTTTGTGTTGATCACATTCTTATCCTTTGGTCTTGGAACCAATTCCCAAGTGTCATTTTTCTCTATTTGATCCAATTATTCATCCATGGCCTTATTCTAAAATTCATCATTGTTGGCCTCTTCAAAATAGGTTGGTTCAATTGTAGATTAGAGTGTTAGGTGTGTTTGTTCTGGTGAATGGATTCTTCTTCTAGTCTCAACTCCTGCATATTTTTTTCCGATAATCTGATCTGAAGGATGATCCTTCTGTACTCATCTTCTAGGTGTCTTTGGAGGCACTTGTTGAACTTGCTCTTCTGCTTCTGTTGGATCCTCTTCATATTCCCCTTCTATTCCATGACTTCTACAGGCACTTGGAGAACTGTCTTTTTATTCCATGACTACTGCAGTAGTCCATAAATTTCTTTGAATTGAACTCTCCTCCATTATCATATCTCAAGCATTTGATTTTTGAATCCATTTCATTTTCAACCATTTCCTTGTAGATCTTGAAGTTTTCAAAAGCTTTTGGCTTATTCTTGAGAATGCAAACTACAGTCATTCTCGTATAATCATCAACTAATAACATAAAGTATTTCTCACCTTTTAAACCCTTTTTTTTAATTGGTCCAACTAGATCAATATGGACAGTTTCCAATGGTCTTGTTGTTGAATATTCCTTTGATTTGAACCTGGTCTGTGTTTGTTTTCCTTGTTGACAATGCTTGCATAAAGTGTTGGTTGGTTTCATGATCTAGGGAATTTCTCTAACCGCTTCTCTTTTGCTAACTTTGACAACATTATAAAAGTGTAAGTGACCCATTCTTCTGTGTCATAGCCAACTTTCATCTTCCTTTCCTAGACAACACTTTTCATTTCCAATTTCACTTAACACATATATGTTTCTTGAAGTTATCGCAGCTGTAGCAATCAATTTTCCTGAACCTTCTTTTCTTATCTCACACTTTTGTGAATCGAAAGTAACTTTATGACCTTGGTCACACATTTGAATCACACTTGGAAGATTATGTTTCATATCTTCTACTAGTAGAACATTTTTTTCTTTTGCATTCTTGTTCCCAATTATGACTGTTCATTTTCCAATGATTTTAGTTGAATCATCATTTTCGAAGGAGATTGATCCATCTCTTTCCTTTATTAATGTAAGAAACGTGTCTCTATCACCTGTCATGTGTTTTGAACAACCATTATCAACATACCAACCATGTTTCTTCTGCTTATCTTGTAGAGAAAGTGTGCATTCTTCATTGTTGTACTGATTATTCTTTCTTATCCATGTCCTTTTATGAGGTTCCTATCTGTGATTGTTGTTGTTCTGTTGTGGTTCTCTAGGAGGGATTTCCATTCTAAAATATTTGTCCATGTGTCCAAAGTTGTTACACTTGTAGCATTCCACTTCAGTGCTTAATGATTCAAACATGTTGTAACTTATTCTCTGTGTTTCACTAGGCCTTCTTGGATAACCCTTTTGTGTATGACTTTCAAAGTTGTTTATGTTCCTGTTGTTAGCTCTGCAATTCACAGCTTTATGTCCAAAATTATTACATACATAAAATAAACCAAAAAAGATAATTTGATACCTGGGAGTTGAAGATCTTCTGAAATGAGGTGCTCTTATGAATCCTTCTTCTTCCTGAGACCTATATGTTCCTTTCGATCGTTGATTCTGAAATTTGAATCTTCTCGATGAAGGAGTGTCCCTGTAATTTTCTCTGTAGACCTTCCTATCCCCTCTGATTATTTCTACATAGATTTTTGGATATGTTTCTTGTTCTGTTGTTTTAGAGCTTGATCCCTTTTCTGTCCGATTGTATCCAAGTCCAGACTTGTCATGATTAGGCCTTTGACTGTTGATAATGTCATTCAAAAATTTTGATTCGTTCTTCACATTTTTTTTTTGAAGATCCTTTCTCAATATGACAATCTCTACTTCCAAATTTTCAATGATCCCGTCTCTTCCTTCTTGTTGTTCTTTGAGTTCTTCTTCAATTATTTTATCTTCTTCAATTTGAACCTTCAAATTTGTGATCATTTGTTCTAATTACTAAGTGCTTTCTTTCTTGTCTAGTTCCACTTGTAGCTTCTTGTTTTTCCTCTTTTCTCTTCTGATAAATTCTATGACACTCAACAATTCCTCTCGGTAGTCAACTTCTGCCTCTTCAATTTATTCTTCGAATTCTTCATATTATTCTTCGACTTCTTCATATTTTTTTTTGGAGGTTCTTTATCAGAGTCTTCTACTGCCATGAATAGAACTATTTATGTCTCGCTGTCACTAACTTCATCTGCATCTGATAATGAAATGTCTTCTTTGGTGCATAAGATTTTCTTGAAAACTTTCTTTGTGGTTTTTTTTCCTTTATATGTTTGTTTGTTTTTTGAGTAACCTTCATCATTTCTTTTTTTCTTATGAGGACATTTTTTAGAAAAATGACCAATACCATCACAATTAAAAATAAATAAAGGAATCTTACCTCTATACCTTCCGTCGGTTCCCTTGTTCAGTCTTTTGAAAAAGTTGGCCACTTCTTCATCATCTTCTGAGACGTGACTATTGCTGCTATGTTCTTTTTCTTGTTACTTTCCCTTTTTCTTTGATCTTTTGTATTCTTTGAAAGATGATTCTTTTACATCTGGATTTTCCTGTTCAGTTTTCATTTCATATGCTCTGAAGATTCCATGTAGTTCATCTATTCTTATTGAGTTTAGATCTACTCTTTCTTCTAGTGTTGATATCTTAGGGTCAAATCTCATAGGAAGAGATCTTAGTACCTTTTGAACAATTACAATTCTTGAATTTCTTCTCCCAATCCCATGATTGTATTTATTATTTCATCGACTCGTAAGAAGTAAGCTGCAATATTTGCATCTTCCTTGATCTTCCATTTTTCGAACTGACCTATGTAAGTTTGAAGCTTTGTTGTTTTGACTTTTGAATCTCCTTCATAAATATTTCGAAGTTTGTCCCAAATATCTTTAGCGGATTTACAATGTGAAACTTTGGTGAATATCGTTTCACCAAGAATATTGATAATGATTTTCTGCACATAAGCTAATGAAATTTACCCCCAACACTGAGCAATTCGATTCAGCCAACAACTTGGCTAAACCTTGACCTTTAACCAATTTGGTAGGCCTGATTTCTAAATCAAATTCAAGGATTTTAGAAATCCATTTGTTGTGTTTTCCATCAATATTAGGCTGAATAAGAATTTCTTTTACAACAACTGAAGGAACATAAGCAATAACTCTTGAATGGAGCACATAAACCCTGAAGGAATTAAGATATTTAACCAATGCATAGGCTTGCTTATCCATGAGGTCATACTTTAGTTTAGCATCTCTCAATGCCCTACTGGAAAAGGAAATGGGTTGTTCTAAGCCTTCAATGTTCTTCTGTAATAGGACTGTTGCTACTGTATCAAAAGATGTAAAAGAAAAAATAAGAAATTATTTGGAGTAGTCGGGGCTGACAAGAACCGGGGCTTCTGTCAAGGATTTCTTTATTTGATCAAAAGAATCACGAGCCTCGACAGTCCATTTGATTTCACTATCCTTCCTCAGCATGGTTGTGATATACTTAACTAACTCAACAAAATTTGACACAAATCTTGTCAAAAATTTGATTTTTCCCAGAAATGATTGTACCTCTTTTTTAGATATAGGGAGTGACAAATTTTGTATGGCCTCAACCCTGCTGGAATCAATCCTTACTCCATCTGACATGATATGCCCCAATAATTTTCCTTCTTTCATGGAAAACAATGATTTTTTTTGGATTCAAAGAGAGGCCAAATTTTCTGCATTTCAAGAAAACCTTTCTTAAATGATCACAGTGTTCCTTATCAGACTGAGAATACATAGTTATGTCATCCAAATAGATAACAACAAACTTATCCTTTTCTCCAATAAATTCTATGCCCATATCTCGCTAAAAAGTTTCCCCTGCGTTCATCAAACCAAAGGGCATCTTGGCGTCCATAAATGTCCCCCAGGGAGTGGTGAAGGTCGTCTTCTCCTTGTCCTCTGGAAAAATAGATACCTGATTGTATCCAGAGAATCCATCAACCATAGACATCCTGGCTGCTCCTGTCACCTTCTATAATATGTGCTCCATCTTGGGTAAAGGATAATTATCCTTTTTTGAGCTTCTATTCAAATTTCGAAAATCAACACAAAGTCTGATTTCCCCATTCTTTTTTCTTAATGTGACCAAACTGGCTACCCATTCGGAATACCTCAAAGGAATGATAATTTTTTCATCTAAAAGATTCTTAACTTCTTTCTCCATAACAAGAAGAAACATAGGATTGATTTGCTTCAACTTTTGCCTGAAATGTTTGGTGTTTTCTTTTAATGGGATCTTGTGCTCTATTATGCTTGTGTCATAAGTTATGAGATCTTCATAAGTCCAAGCAAATATGTCAGAAAATTCTTTCAAAAACTTAGTATATTCTTCCCTCTGCTTTTCTGATAGGGTACTTGACAGTTTGACGTATTTTGGATCTTTTTCAGTGCCCACATTGCACTCAGTGACATCAACATCATTAGTGGATACCTTCCCTTTCAATGACACATCATTCCCATCAAATAATCTTTCCAAAGGAACTAGTCCCTTTGGTATATGATTTCTAGGCAACTGCACAATATGATGATTAGCAATTTATTGAGGAAAACATCAGCATGAGGAATGATTTCTGGATCATGATCCTGATCAATGTGCAATGTAGAAAATTCATCAACAGTCTCAAGAAAATTTTTAAGTTCTAAATCATCTTCGAACACCTTCCAATATTTTACATTCTCTGGTATAGCAGGCCTGTATTTGAATTCTACATCATACTTGATTTTTGGTGGTATGGGAATTCTGAAGTTGCTTGCTGATACAACCATAGTATTATCTTCTCTAGGAATGAATGATATATTAAAAGCATAGAAAAAACTATCCACTAAATCCCATACTTCATTTCTGTAATATCTAATCCTAGGATGCTTTGTTTGATAAAGATTTTTAATCTGATGGACTATTAATTCAGCATCCCCAAATACTGACAACTCCTCTATCCTCATGTCTTTTTCTTCCCTCAAACCCAAGACAAGAGCCTCATACTCTGCCACATTATTAGTAGTCTCAAATTCTAGTTTATATGACAAAGATATAGTTTCTTGAGTTGGTGAGACAAAGATCACCCCAGCACCAACACCTTCCTTGGAAGAGGATCCATCAAACAACATCTTCCAGACAGAAGTAGTTAGAGGAGGCTCTTCAGAAAAGTTGATGGAATTTTTTCTGATTTCTAAAGGGGCTTCTGGGGCATCGATGAGCTGCAAAATACTAGATCCTATATCTGTATCAAAAGAAAAAACAGGGTGATTGGCGGGGTTTGCTTCATCACTAATGATGTAAGCCAATTGGGCTTCCCTGTAAAGTCTTATATGCTCTCCCCCAAAAATAGGAATAGTAGCATAAGAGATATCCATCTACAAGGTTCCCCCAAGTATTTTTATCCAGGATTTTGATAAGAGCTTACCAAACTTGGGGGGAACATAAACAACTATGATATCCATAAGTATACTCTTCATGGGTAGATGAAATAAGGTCACCACCATATCCTTAATGACTCCAAGACATTTTACTTTTCTAGAATCAAAAGAATATAAAGCATGATAGGTCTTTGTGACTTCTAACCCAATTTCATCCATAACAGATTTTGGCATAAGATTGTGGGATGCCCCTGAATCCATGAGACAATTGTGTAGCACCTTATCATGTATATTCAGTGAAGTATAAAAAGGTGGGGATGAGTCATCTTTGTCTTCTATCAAAGGACCTAAAATAACTGTTGGTTTTTCATCTTGTAGATTTATGGAATCGGTGGCATTTGGAGATGATTCTGGCTGTAACATTTTGGATAAATATTTTCTAAAATTCTCATTTTTTATAAATTCCAAAAAAGGTACAGGGATCTTTATTTTCTGGATCTCATTATCAAAGCTAAAGGAAGGGGAAGGCTTCAAGATCTCTTTGGTTTTAGGAGGAGGATCTTTGATCAAAACTTGTGGGTTTTGGGAGTCGTTTTCCTTGCTGCTCACTGTCACGGCCCTGGAAAGATCTTCTTTCTAAAGAGGCTGATTAGGGGCCTCGGTTTTTTTTTCATTATTCTTATATCTCAAATTATATCTACTAGGATTCTCCTTTGTTTTCTCCCCCTTGCTTAACTCATTAATTTGAATATCCATTAAATATTTCTCATAAGAGGATTGAGTCAAGTGTGGGGATGGGGAAGTATCACCTAAATAGTGAATCTCAGGATCAACTTCAACCTCCTCTTCTTCTTCATCTTCCACTAAATTATTTTGCAAAGGAGTTTGTACCCTCTGATCATCTCTCTCTTTGTTTTTGGGAAGGATTTGGGGAGCATTGTTGGGTCTCCTAAAATTACCTCTGTTTTCAATGTTTTGAGAATTTCTATATGGATTTCTTCCTTTTGATTTCAATTTCTCAATTTCAATGGAGAGAGATTTTACTAATTTGGTTAGCTCATCTACTTGAGAATGGACAACAGAGGAGTCAGAAGTTGAAGCTTCAACTTTGTTTTTTCTCCTATCCCTATCAGATTTCCCCCTGAGTTTATCTGATGCCATTATGTTGGATTCTACCTCTATGGCAACATCTTGCATATGAACCAAGGAAGGTGACCTTCTTTCCCTCAAAAGGAGGAAGAATTCGGAATCAAAAGCACTAGCATAAGTGATTTTTTCCATGGTTTTAGTGGGTTTGATCTCATCAAGGATTTTCTTGTACATTTTCTTAAATCTTTTAGAAAAGTCAGAGACAGACTCTCCTTTCCTTTTTAAAGTCCCAAATTCAGTGATGTAGTACAAAAAATCCTTTTTGTCACCCCAATGCCTCAAGAAGGCTTCATCCAATGCCTCAATACTAGTAATGGATCCGGGGGCCAGACCCCTAATCCACTTGCTAGCCTCACCAAACATGCTTTGGACAAAAACCCTCATCCAAACATCTTCATTTTCAATATTTTGGTTATTTGCATACATATAGAAGGCAACAAGATGTTCCTCAGTTGTTACATCTTCGTCTCCCATAAAATTAGGCATGTATTTCAAATAATCTCCAGGGGGAAGAGCATTTAGTGGATGAGGTATAAGTAGAGGAGCATATCTTACAACCACTATGGCATCCATCTTATTAGCAGGGGGGTTAACAACTGCCATTTGATTTTGGATTCTTGGTGAACAAGAAGGAGAAGGAAACTTTATTGTATGCATAGTATGAGAGGAAGGAATAGATGAAGGGGGGGGTTCAATTTTCACAATAGGAGGCTGAGTTTCTAAAGAGGATGGTAGGGTCTGGGAGGGAGATGAAGTTCCAACTTCTTTAGCAACAAAATTTTTAAAAGAAAGAGGTGTAGCAAAACCTAAAGTAGGGAAATATTCAAAACTATCAAGACTAAAACACTTCTCAATAACAGGGGAAGAAAATATATCAATGTTTTCCTCTTTCAGTTCGGTCTCAAAGGAAGAGTTTTCAACAGGAAAATCTCCAAAATCAAGCTTTTTAGATTCTCCAGCAGAAGATAAAGGAAGCTTACTTGATAAAAAAAACTGGAGTATCAAGAGTAGAATCAGACAACTGACCAGAAACACTTGTAGCAGCAGCAGAAAAACGTTTTTGGGAAGATTTTCCCTTCTTGATTATCTTCTATGGGTCATCCTCAAGTGGTACCAAATGTAGTTGTGGATTTGATCTCTTGTGTCTGCCTTTAGGTGCCAGAGATGAAACAATGGAGTCGTCAGGTGAAGTCTACAATATTCGAAGCACTGAGTTCTAATGCACCTTTAGAACTAGAATACTATGTCATTTTAATCCCAGGGAAAAGTCTTCAAATCCTCCCTGGAAATGACACCAAGAATGTTAGCACTAGGAGTCACCTTCAGATTGCATGGAAGGCAAGCCCAGTACCCATCAAGTTATATGTGAATGATAGAGTGTTTTAACGGGTCAAATGGAAAAGGACTCAAATGGTAATGTTCTAACTCAAACAACAGGGATAGCATGCACCAACAATTAAGGTCTTGGCTAACTTCAACTAGTAGTTTGGGAGTAAGTATGAATAGAGGGAATACTTGAGTGAAAGGAGAGTAGGGACTGCTGCAAACATCAGGTCTACAAAAGTCTAAGGAAGAAATTTTCTAATCACAAGATCTTCTTGACATCATAAAAAAAGAAAACTAAATAAACATCATGATAATATAATGATCAAACATCCACCATCACATCACCACAATAATTCATGTGAATCCTTCAAAGCATGAACATTTAGCAACTGAAGCAAATAGACTAGAAAGGAAGTTGATTTCTATTAGCCAAAAAGTATTAAGTCCAGTACATCACTAGATCAGAGTCACTTCATCAAAATATTACAAAATAAAGGGATCCTTGCTCAACCATACAAACCTACTAAAGCAATTAATCTATATATTTATAACAAAAAGGGAGGCAACAACAGGAGGTACGAGCTGGCCTCCTTCACTTGAAAATATCTTAAACATTTATTTTTCTAACAACTAAGAAAACAACCTATGTTATAAAATAGGAAAATGTTGGTGACTAATCCAGTCATGCTTCTAACTGATTTGATCCTCTTTTGTTGCTTAGCTCCTATTTTTCCATGTGTCCTTGTGTATACTGTAGTTGTCCTTAGCATGCCAGCTATTACTTCTGAAATTTTCTCCATCATCAACTTATCCAAGGCTGTTGGCCTAGTTCTCCTAGATTCTTGGTGTTCGTTGTAAACTTCCTTGAGTGGCAACTCTGGATAGTGCACCCTTAAAGGGAACAAGGAGAGAAGGTAGCACCCCTGTACTACATATATGTGCCATCATTTATCCTCTATTGAAATATAAGGTAGCACCTGTAGGTAGCACCCCTATGTTTTGCCTGTGTGTAAACCTTCTCCCTGCCAAATATTACATAGCACCTGTAGGTAGCGTCGTTGTGTTGCATATATATACCAATTCTGCGCTCTGTGGAATATTATGCAGCTCCACTTATGTTGTGTTTGCATACAGGTTTGGGTAGCAATGCCAAAATGCAATGTCTTTGAATCTTGAACAAGTGCAGAGTAGATTATGTCCTTCCATTGATGACAAAACCATTTTACTTAGGTTCCTTGACTATGCCATAGGTAGTGCTTTTACCACTGAGTGAAGCTAACACTTAGAAAAAAATCAAAATCTATATAGCTAAATGCCTAGAAGCCTGTATAGATCACAAAGATAGTATTTAAATATTAGTTAAACCTCCCAAAAAGGAACAATCCCCAAAAATGGAGCTTACCCCTTACCAACTATTTTGTCATCTTGACACTTAGCCTCACAGTCTTTCTAGTAGAAAGAGTATCTTCAATTGACTCAATATACTTCTTCTTCTTAGCACTGGAAGACTTCTTCAATGTAGTTGTGCTCTCCTTAACTATTGTTTTGTCATATTCAATGGCAGCCTCAACCAACACCTGTAAATTCCTTTGGGCTACCTCATCTTGGAAATGCTTCAGTTCTACCTTTAGCTTCCTGTTCTGAGCCTGGAAACCTTTGTTCTTCCTGTAGAGGTTCTGGAGTTGTCTATGTAGGGTTTGAGTCCTCCTTGTTTCAAATCTTGCTAAGTCAAGGGTATGACTGTAGCCATCCATAAGCTCTATCATCTTGACTCTTTCAGACATGGCTTCCTTTTTCAATTTAGCCACTTCTTTTCTTAAGTCCTTAAGTTTTCTGATAAGTCTCTTAAAGGTCTGATCACCAGGGGGAGTAGAGACATGCACAATCTCAGCAGGCTTCTTCTCGTCCTCTTCTTCCCTCTATACATAAATTTTCTTGTGTGTTTCATCAACCTTCTCAAAGCCCTTTCTTTTATGCTTCTTCTCTTACTCAATAGCTTCTCCTTTGTTCTTCATAGGCTCCTCAAAATCTTTCACAAAGACTTCATCTTTCCTCTCCAAAGGTCTTTTGGTACCTTTACCCTTCTTCCTCTGAATAGGGGTTTCTGATTTCTTCTCCACAAGATTTTGAATGCTTTTTCCTTTATCCTTATGTATAGGGGTTTCTGGTAAAGACTGCTCTTTGAAAACCTCCTTAGGAACTGATGACCTAGTGAAAGGTCTTTTACCCTTGATTTCGACTACTGGAGGGGAAGAGGGAAAGAGAATCTTCTTTCCTCTCTTATATGTCAACTTGGTAGAGGAAGGAACTTCTTCTAACCCTGGTGGAGGTGGGGGTGAGAAATCTCTATGTGGAGAAGGACAAGTCTCCTCCTCAACTTCCATGACCTGCTTGCTAATTTCTGAAACAGGGGCTTTGCCCTTTCTCTTCTTGTTGATACCTGCTTTAGTACTAGTGGATGTTGAAAGAACTGCAATCTATGATTGGGGAGTAGGTGTTGGGTCCAACTTGAAGTGAGAAGTAACCAAAAAATTCTCCCATGAAATCTCTTTCTTTCCCAACTCTTCAGAGACTAACATTCTGATCAATCCAGAGTGGAAAAGGCTAGAATCCACATCATTAGATTTGGATTTCACCCTATTTGAAATTTTACCTATACTTCTCAATAGGTAATAAGGAACATTCATCTCAATATTACCAGTAAAATGTAACAACAGTCTTATGTGGTAATGATACAAGGTGTTAAATCTCCCTTCACAAGTAAAATATATCTGTATGATCTTCAAAATTCTATCAAACTGCTCAATCACTTGATTCCTTAGAATACTCTTAGATAACTCATTGGCTCGATATTCAGGCTTGAAGAGATATTTAACAAAGGCTGAACTCAAAACCATGGCATTGAACCACTTTTCACCTGAAATGAGAATCCTTGTTGCAGCTAAGATGGAGGTTTCAGTTACTTCAAATTCCAAGTCCCCAACTCTAGTTTTCTTGCCATCAAAATTTAATGCAAAATGTTTTTCTACCTCTGGATGGCCTCTCTGCATGTTTTGGCAGAAAGAGAGGCATCCTTCTCTTTGAAATATCTCCCTTGCCATGGGCTCTGTGTCAAAAAGGCGCATGTCCACAGGTTCTGTCCTACCTATCTTGCCACCTTTGTGTGCTTTCTCCAACTGAGGGGTCTCCATGACTCAAAAATGAGGTTTCTTGGGAGGCTTAAGGGATGCTAATGACCGAAAGCTTTAATTGAGGTTTCAAATGTACAAAGATGGCCCTTAAAATTGGCAGTGCTTAGAAATCCGAGCTTGACTATGGGAAATAGACCTTTAGACTTATACAGGCTTTTTAGAGCGTAGACTGTGAAGGGGTGTTGCAACTCTTTTGTCACCTAAATGAGCAAAACAAAGGTTCTTACAAGCTTAGTTAGGTTAGCTAAGCAAGACAACAGTAAAGGAAAGGGTTAGAAGAATAAACATAAAAGACTAAGCTAAGAATTAAACTAGGAAAGGAAAAAACAATTAAACTATCGTGCATAAGGACATAAGAACAAGAAACAAACAAGACTCATGTCACCAATGGAAAGGATTGTATTAGTGAAAAGAAAACACCAAAGAGAAAGGGGACTTTGGGTCCCTTCTTCCTCCAAGGGAGGGCTCTTGGACCCCCAAGATTGAGCTCTTCTTACAACTTGAAAACTTGAAATAAATGGTGAAAGAATCCCAAGCTAACACACTCAAAAGGTGATGTGGATTTCCCAAATGGAATGGTGCTAGTATGCTCTTGATGGGAAAAGAGGTTTCCCCAAGAGAATAGCAGCAACATAACCTTGCAAATGAATTCCTTGAAGATGTAGTGCACCCATGGACTTGTTTTATAGCACCACTTTGAGGTATTGTGAAACCATCTTTTAGTGTGAAAAGGGGTTGTTTAGGGAACCTTTAGGTCTTTGACCAGCCACCCAACCAGATCCATCCAAGATTTGGATGTCAAATCGACTTGGAAGCTAAACCAGAAGTGGGTGGGAGGCCAACCAACATCATAAATGCATTGTTCTCAGGTGTGTGCGGCTTTTAGCATCCATAGTCACGCATCATGCACATGTTCTCTTTTCCTGTGTTTCTTGATGGTGCATGTGCATGTGTATGCATGCCCTGTATAGTCATAGCGCATCCTAATTTTATAACTGGTTGTATAGTTTTGGACCTTTTGGAAATTCTTTTTGGTAATTTTGGTCTATGGGTGAACTAATAGCTGTTTGAAGATGTTGGATTCTTATAACCATTTGCGGACAAAATTTAAGTGATAACAGATGCCCCCTAATGGATGAGGTTAGGAGCATACGGATAGCCGAAATTCATCAATGTTTATTCTACTAAGAGTACCATTGTAAGAAAGAGCGATAGTGAGAGTATCAAGAGTGACCCGTTGGAGGGAGAAGGGAACTTGTAGGACCCAACCTTTCGCAAGGTGTGGAAAATAGATTGTGTACAAACGAGGTGGGAATGCCCCATGCTTGTGTCATGTAACTCAAAAAAAGGGTGTTGTACAGTAACTGAAACTGTGTGTTGATGTAGACAATTGTAGCACCCTCGGGGGCGGTTTTGATAAAGGAAGAGGATAATTATGATGAGGAACAATACTTTGAATAGTAGGAAATGACACCTGTAAGAAGTATCACGGATTCTATGGGCATTGATAACCCAACAAAGTTCATAGGTCTTCGGAAAATATAAAAAATAATTGCAATAGTCGCAAAGTAAGACCCACCATAACATGAGAAAGTGTTGATGTCGAATGTTATGGGGGTGAATGACAACAAAGAGCAATGATGGTTCTCCCTATGTCGTCCGAGACTCAACATTGTAAAGGTAATGAGAGTCAAGATATTGTCACCCTTCTGGAAACTGTGTTGATGTCGACAAAAAGGGAGACGTGACTCCAAGAAGCAACGGGCTTCATGAAATCCACTAGGTTAGGTCAAGAACTGAGGAGGTACATGAACGAAGTCAAGATGCATGGAGACTCAAGACTTCCCTTTGTTGGGAATATATGCGAAGTATAAGTGCCCACAACCATTCAACTAGGTTGAGTGTTAGGGGGACAACAAGACGTGGCATAAGATGTGCCAGAGGCAGGACAATGTGAACAAACTCAGAGAGCAGAGGTAGGTGGCCTGTGGGATACTCTGAGTTTATGGACGATGTCAACAAGTGTAGGTGATAAGGAATTCCCCAACCAAAGGTGACATGGGTTGCGTTTTCCAAAAAGGAAGAAGGTCGCCAAAGGTGATGACAAAAAGCTATGTAAAATGATGGAAACAAAGGCTTAATTACAAAAAGAATTAAAAAAAATCAGTGGGGATAATAATGCAGATACAGAAATGGGTGCCCCAGTGTTAGATGGCTTGGCCTGAGGATGGCGCAAGGTGGTTAAAAAACAAGTGGGGGGTTGGGGCCCCATAGGCGGGTTTCTGTAGTAGGGAAATGTATGGAGGGAAATCTGAATATGGGCAAACCGATGGTGGATGAAATGGATGGTAAATGATGTTGCAAGAGTGCAGTAAAAAATAAAACCGTGAGGAAGTGCCTTGGGAGTCCATTGGGTAGGTTAGCAAAATGAGGAGAAGGAGTATGTGGCTGATTTGCAACATGAAGTAAGAATATCAGGACTCCCATCCCTAAAGGTTGAAACGACATGAGTGTCAAGGGGGGCTATGAATGGGACAACTCATGTGGGGGAGAGTGCTACCGGGTGACAGTACCCAAAATGAAGTGGAGGTGACAGTACTGCAAAGTTGGATATAGGGACCCTAAAGGAAAATTTCAGAGGGTGTGACTGGAGATGCAATTGAGATTCAGAGGGAATGATTACATGCCAGTGCCGATTATATACCTAAAGGGGTCGCGCTGGTGTTTGATGACCAAGTACCTGCACACATGACAACCAAATACCCGACGTGAACAATATCTAAAGATAATCAAACATATAACCGTTTATTTGATAATTTTGAACATGAGCATGCGTACTTGAATGGGGTATGGAAAAATGGCTCCCTGGGGGCTAAGGATGAAAAATGGATTGGGGATTGTCTTGATGTAGATGACGGGATGATGATCTCGTGGCTGAAGACAAATCGAAAAATGGGCGCTCAGAGCTCCCAGAATTGAGTCTGGAAGTTTGGAAAAAAGGGCCTATATATAGATGTGGGGCCCACATTTCCACCTCATTTGTATTTGCTGGTATAGTGGTTAGAGAGGATATTGCAGAGCAGATTTAGATATTCCAGAAGTGCAAGGAAGCCGATCTAGGAGGTGCGAGAGTCAGGTTAGTGGTCTCATCCTCCTGTACAGTAGTTAGGTGTCAATGTTTGGCTAGGACCGTACGGTGGATTTTTAGGGTTGTGGCCCCCCAAGTGCGCAGGTGATCGATGGTGACCCACGCATGAATGCGCAACTGTAATGGGAACAAATGCACAGGAAGGGTGCGCTATTTTGGAAAACAGGTGCGCATGGGGTGCACACCTATCCGAAACATAGCCACGCATATGTGTGCGACTGTGTTGTTGACAGTTGCGCATGAGTGCGCAACCGTGTATTGAACAGGCATGCAACGAATGCGTTCCTATGGGGTAAACAGGTGTGCATGGGTGCGCACCTGTGGGGAAAATAGTCATGCCTTTGAGGCAAAGCTGAGGGTGAGAAAACTTATCTCTTTTATTTTATTTTATTTTATTTTTGGGGAGATTTTGGTGTTTTTGTGATGGTTGATCGAGTACTGTATATATAGATGCAGGTGATCATTTGTGATGATGCCAATCCGTTGGAGAGGGAGGGACTGGGCTCGACTGAGGGGGGCTATGAGGGATGAGGAGCCAACATTTCGTGGTGCTTTGGCGGCCTATGGGCTACTAAATTTTTTTGAGTGCCCACTGTTGAGGGAACAAGAGTATCTGCTGCAATTCTTGATCTCAATGTGGAGTCCAAAGTTGTAGTGTTTTATTGTGTGTGGGGAGCACTTGGCATTCTCTGCTGAGGAGGATTTCTATTTCCTGACTGGGCTCCCTTTTCGGGGAACCCTATTGCTGGCTGAGCCGGTGGTAGTTGGAGAGGGGCAGTTGGCTACCCTTGCCCGGACATATTGTTCGGGAGAGGATTTTATGTTTGGGTCAGTGGTAAGGATTGGGGCGATGGATGCCTTGGTACATCATTGCATGGAAGCGATGGTTGTGAGAGTGTATGGGTCACTCGTGACTCAGCGTATCAGTGGTGGCCAGCTGAGGATCATGCAACAAGTACTAGGGGGTGATTATTTCACCTGAGGCTTGATGTTGCATGCCAAGATGGTGGGACTACTCACCAGGTGTCAAGCGACTGACTCAGGGGAGTTTTCCTTTGGATCTATCCTGGTGGCTTGGTTTTTAGAGAGGGTGTCGATGTTGTGCCCAAGAGTTTTGTTAGACCCACCGGGAGCGTGAGAGCCATGACTGCGGTGGTGGTCGATGATTTCGGTTTGTCATGGGGGTGGGGAAGGTAGCCACTACTTCACGGCCTAGGCTGCACAGGTGTGGCATCAGATTCCACAGATCATATTGCAGTTTCCATACAGTGGGATAGATTTATGTGATGACCCTGAGATGATATTACCTCCGAGAGAGGTATTTGGTCGTCGAGGTATGATGTGTTGGTTGTTGGTTTTGTTGATTTGTTTTTTAGATAGTATAGCATATGGTTGATATTTGTATGGATGTTGGTGCCATCATGTGTTTGTTTGTGTAGATGTGGGACCGCGTGGATGAGAGGTCAAGCTGATCAGAGAACTAGCTCACCAGGGGCTTGTGAGACCACCATGGGAAGAGTTGCGAGTAGGGGAGAGGTGACGTCGAGAGGATGTTGGGGTGAGGCCCGATGATGATAATAGAGCGGCCTGGATATGTCGTTATGATGACCCCAGGGTAGGGCCGTCACATGCTCCTTCAGCCGAGGTCGGGGGAGAGTTTGATGATTTCCGCCGCTGACTAGAGGCGTTCTACAGGGAGTTCCTGAGAGGATGTGGTTGCGGATCCAGGATGAGGGGATCCTGGAGTAGTGTATTGGGCTACCAAAAGAGTCATAGACCTTGTTACGTAGAGCAGATATAGTCAGAGCTATGATGACTGGACGGTTGCCTACGGGACCTGGACCTAATGGAGTACCTCCGCCAGAGGGAGGACCTGGTGCTGGAGCACTAGAGGCGACCTGAGGGTTGCTACATATGTAGTTGTGTATCTAATATAGGATGGTGAGCCCATTTTGTATAGTTGTGACATCCATTTGTGTATCGGTAGGGATGAGGTGATTCACCCGCCTATGGGCGATGGACTATTTTTGTAAACACTTTATGACATGTGGACTAATATATATATGGATATACATTTTTGGATCTTTTTGTACATGTGTGAAGTGTTTTTTGTTGATGAATTTTTTGATGTAGTGGATGATGTCTAATCTATATGCTATGACAGACTTTTGATGGTTTATGTGTATGTGAAAAAGTCTTTGTGATATATGACAATATAGTATAATGTTAGCCATGGTATATGTTATTTGATTGAATTGTCTTGGGATATGTGTAAATGTAATGGAGTCAAAATGTTGAGATAAAAGTCTAACCTGCAAGTATTTGCGAAAGAGGCAAGGATCACGGACACGGTATACATTGTTGAGCTGGAGGATGACAAGTTGGGAATCTAATAAGGTGCTAAGGTGACGAATATGGTGATGATTGGCCTCAACGAGGAGACCAATGATGACAGTGTACTCTGCCTGATTGTTGGTGGTTGAGCCTAAACATATGCCACTGGTGTGGAGCAGGTCATGTGAAGGAAAATAGAGGGCCCAAGTAGCCGAAGCGAGATTCTGTGTCTAGCGTCTAGCTTTGTCGGCGTAACCAATGTGGTAGGCCGATGGAGGTGACATCTGTCAATAACATGAGTGATAGATTAGATGAGAGGTATGGATAAAAGAAGACTAAAAACTCTACAAAAGACGTACAAAAAATAAAAATCCTAGTGTAGTATAGCTATGCTCAAGCGTAAAATTTCTTTAAGTACAACCCGTTGACAGGTTCCTTGAGAGGATGGCCTTCAGGGGAGGCCAAGATGTATGCACCTTTAGTGAGGCAATGTTGGATGATGTATGGTCCATGACACAGGGACTCAAATTTTCCATGGCCAAGGGTATCTTGAGCGATATTGTAAGTGAAGACAAGGTCTCCTTCGTTAAATGAGCGAAGGTTGACATGGCGATCAAAGGTGGCCTTTGATTATTTTTTGGCTGCTTCATTTTTCTGTAATGAAAATCAATGATCTTCATCCATGGATTCTAATTTCAAAAAACGCTGCTCTATTGGGGCAGTGTCGAGTAATAGCTCAATAGTGGTGCGTAATGTGGGAATTTCACACTCGATGGGAAGAGTGGCCTCAACCCTGTGGACTAGATGAAAAGGTGTGAAACCAGTGGTGGTTTTGACTATTTTGCAATAATCCCAGAGCGCGGAAAATAAAATATGATGCAAATTGGTTTTATGTTTGTTAACCATGCGTTGCAACATGGTTTTTAATACCTTGTTAACTGCTTCTACCTGTCCATTAGACTGAGGGTAGTATGGTGAGGAAAACTCATGGGAGAAGCCTAACCGAGATGAGAGTTCTATGAAAATCTCATTCTTGAAATGTTTCCTGTGATCGGGGACTAGTTGGAGTGGTACTCCAAAGCGGGATATGACGTGGTTAAAGAAAAACGTGCTACTGTGTCAGCGGTGTTGTTGAAGGTAGGCATGGCTTCATCCCACTTGGTAAAGTAATTAACTGCAACGACTATGTTTTTGTGTCTGTTGCTAGATGTAGGGTTGTAATTCATGAAGTTGATGCCCCATTTCCAAAAGGGACTAGCGGTGATGACTAGGTGTAGAAGAGCAGGTGGTGTGCATGATTTGTTGGCATAAATATGGCATTTATCACATCATTTCATGGCATGGATGTAGTCGTGAAATAATGTAGGCTAAAACTAACCTGCACGGATGATTTTCTGAGCAGTGGACAGTTCTGAGAGATGACCTCTGCAAGCGTCGTTGTGGCAGTCATTCAAGACTCTGTCAGCCTCGTCAATGGTTAAGCATCGACGGAGTATGTTGTTGACTCCTCATCGATACAAGATGTCCCCGATGAAGAGATAGCGAGGTGCCTGGTGACAAATACGATGATGATCATCTCTGGAGAGGTGATTTCTGAATTTTTATGTTTGGATATAGACAAGAAGATTGCCGTACCAAGGGTCATCTGAGGGGATAAAAAAAAGATGTTCATCAGGGAGGTTGGTATTGACCGGTGGATTGGTAGTGTCGGAGGGAAAATTCATGATAAGTTTGGCGAGGATGAGAGATTTCTTGCTCTTGGGTGTTGAAAATTCAAGATCGTATTCCTAAAGGATGATGATCCATCGAGCGAATTTATCGTTAATTTGTCGACGACTGAGCAAGTATTGCATGGGGTTGGAATCTGCGATGAATTCGGTAGTTTGAAGCAGAATGTAATGTCGCAATTTATGGATTGTGAGGACAACTTCGAGGGCTATCTTTTCTTCGTGATTGTACTTCAAGGGTGTTCCTAAAAGGTTTTTACTAATGTAGTAAATCACATGCTCACGGGCGTCATCCCCTATTTGGATGAGCACTCCTGCTACTGAAACGGCTGAGGCTGATATGTAGAGGAGATAATCGCGGTTATAGTCAGGTGTACTAATCAACGGGGCATTGGAGAGAGCTTCTTTGAGATCGTCAAAAGTGGTTTGGGCATGTTTATCCCATTAAAAAGGGATGTCGTGACAAAGTAAGCGAAGGAATCCATGTGCGCGGGTAGCGTAATCTGGGACAAAGTGTTGTAAAAAGTTGGCTCTGCCTTGAAGGCTTTGTAGTTGGCATAAATTCCATGGGGGTGGAATTTCTGTGATGGATTGGACTTTGAGGGGGTCCATAGTAATGCCACATTGGGAAACTATGAACCCAAGAAGGTGCCTAACAGTGACGCATAATACACACTCTAGGGGGTTCAAGCATATATTGTAGATCATCGAGATGTTGAGTGCGTTTCTTAGATAGAGCAGTGAGGTCATCTAAGTATGCAAGGATGATATGAGCCAGATCGTGAAAAATGTATGTCATAGCCTATTGGAAAGTGGTGTTGTCATTCTTGAGGCCGAATGGCATGACACGATATGCAAAGGTGCCCCAAGGGGTTGTGAATGCAGTTTTGTACTGATCGATGGGGTGAATTTGGATTTGGTTGTAACCAGAGAAACCATCCATGAAGGACAAAGCCTCGTGACTTGCACAATCATCGATTATTTGGTCGATGAAGGGTGTTGGAATGTTGTCTTTGGGACAGGCATGATTGAGGTCACGGAATTCCATACAGACATGGATAGTGCCATGTTTTTTGTTAACAAGGACATGGTTGGATACCCATGACGTATATGGGTAAATGAACCCTGCAACATGTAGTTTGTCAATCTCGGCTTTGATGGTCATTTCTTGGGATGGGTGTAGTGGTCGTTTTTTTTGGCGGATGGGTGTGATATCAGGCCAGGTTTCTATGCGATGTTTGATAATAAAGGGATCAAGGCCAGGCATCTCTGTGTATGACCAAGCAAAAATGTCCCAGTATTCCTGGAAGAGGGCTTTGTAGGCGATGATTTCTTCTGGAGAACATGCAGCGCCAATGGTGATTTCCTCAATAATTCCATATTTGATGGAAATATCTATTTTGATGGTTGGGGATATTGGCCATATTTCCTTCCTCGAAAGTGTCGGGGGCAGGGATAGGGTTATTGAACCAATCTATATGCCCTGATGGGAGAAAATCTTTGGTTTCGACTACGTATATGGGGTGTTGGTTAGGAGGTGTGAAGGCTTCCTATGAAAGAAAGAGCGCTATGTGGTGGAGCGCATCCCATGGGTAATCAGGGATAATTAACTCCTCGAGGATATCTTCATCATAATGAAACTAGCATGAATATAGGGGATCGAGAGGAGTTACCTCGGTGATTGTCATTGTGGCGTTGTCTCCTTATGATAAAGATGTAGGGGGATTGATGGAGGGGTATTGCGATGGTTCACTTGACATAAACAAAATATCCATATATTGTGGATTAAAAATGGTAGTCGGGCGTAGAATGTTCGTGGGGAAATGAATTGGAGAATTGGGTGGATTTAGGGGTAACTTCTCATATAAATCATCTAGGAACCATGGGGAAGAACGGAGTGCCTCAGGTTCTGGTGGGAAAATATGAACCATATCAATTTATGGGGTACGGGTATTTATCGGGTCTATGGGGGGGGGGGGTATGTTTTTGAATAGGGGCCAGTTGATGACGCATAAATTCAATGGTCATAGGACATTGATATGTCAAATGATAAAGTGATTCACATAGAGAGAAAGGACATCTCATGCATTCGTTGACTGAGGTTGTGACACAATGGATTTCGGTGACAGGAGTTGGGGTGGGTGTTTGTTGAAAGCTCTGGTGTACAGTTTTTAGTGTCTGTCGGAATTGAGGTAACGTTGGACAATGGTGTGTGTAATGGCCATATTCTGAACAGAGGGCGCATGTGAATTTGGTTTGTAGTCCTTTGTTACTTGTGTTATGTGAGATAGTGGCAATACTGGAGGAAGAGACGAGCGGTGGTGGTGCTTTAGGGAGTTGGATGAGATTACGTAACTCAGGAAGAGATGGGCATTTGTTGGTGGGGTGTTCGTCTTTCTCGCATAGTGCGGAAGGAGGTTGGATGTGTGGGGGAAGTGGAGTTGTGGGCTCCTTCTTCTTTTGCCTGCCCCCATCTGTAGCAGGGGGGTTAGTGAATGGGGGTGTAGGGGGTATGGTGGGAGTGGGTATGGGAATATGCATCGGGATTCCTTCTGTTTGGGGAGGGAGGGATGGTTGAGGAACCATCTCAAGTGGATGTAAATACCAAACTGGGATTGCCAACACCATATTAGGAAGGGTAAGCGCTGCAGTGATCTGGAAATCTTATTCACTTGGTGGGGGGTAAAAGAAAGGGATTTGGGTAATGGCTTGGGGGACTGTTTCCCAGATCAGGATCTGGCCCTGGGGAAGATCAGGAACGGGTCGAGCTGAATTAGTTCCAGGGGATTCTTGAGGGAGAAGGTATGTGACTAGTGGGACGTCAAGGATGAAAGAGGCCTCGGTGGGAGAAAGGTTACTTTCAGTTATTGTTCCGTTGGAGGATACGACACATAATTGCGTTGAGGGATGGAGGAGCGATGTGTTGACGGGTGAAATTGACCGTCCATCAACTGGAAGAGCGAGTCCATTCCGGGGTTGTTTAAATAACCCAAGTTGTTTGGTGTAACTTGTTCTGATGGGTTTAATGGCCCCGTTAGCCAATCTAAGAATCCTAAAAGAAACAAATAAAAGAGAGAAATAACTAAATAATTACTAAACACTATATATATGTACATATGCTCTAATGTAATTGTAGTAGTTATATTTAAGCAGAAGATATACAAGTCCCATTTATTTACATGATTTACAAGATGCAAGTTTTAATCGAAACTTATGAAAATCAATGGAAAAATGATTTCTTCTAGGAAGCAGATAAATAAAACACATAAAAATATTTATTTTTTTTCTTTTATAAATTTAAAGAATCTTTCAAAAAGTTAATGAAACATGAACATGTGGATAGTCAAATCTGAACCATACATTCAGTGTTTCATTCATAAACAACTTAACTAAATAACACACATAATAACCTGTCACTAATCAGCGAAACTGGTATTTATCTTTCTGTGTTGTATGAGCTCCTGCTTGTACTGTTGTTAAGGGAAACCTATAACAGAACAATACTAGCACTTCCATAATACATTCAAAGAAGTATTTGATATTTGAGTAAATTACTAACAACAGGAAGACAACTAATTAAAAATCGTGTGATCTTAAGATAATCAATATTTAAGAACGAAAGAAAACTCAATTATGGGTATTGATATTATCCATCATTTAACATTAGAAATAAATTCCATAATAATCAAATGATCGATTGATCACACATAAAAAATGGAATAAGAAATTATGGGCAATATATAACATTTAACAGTATGAAAACACCATATAATTGACAATCTAAAGCTAAAATCAACCGTTATAACATTTTCAGAATACCAAAATAATGAAAGAATGAAATGGAATAAGTATCACACAGGTCTAAAGCCAAAGATGAATTACTTTCCCATATTCTTTCTCAAAATCACATGCCCATATTGTAGTCCTGGAAGAATTGTTTTGGATAATAAACTCTTAAAGATTGGAAAAATTAATATATAAATGATAATAACTAACCATCTATTGATAAAAAAGACTAAAGATATTTAAATCAATGCATAATCAATTATTCAAAGAATATGAAGATATTGTATGAAAATAAAACCATTTTACTCACAGTACAAAAGCCATTAAGCAACTTGGAATTCCATATTCTCCTTTAAAAATACTCGTCCATTCTCCCAAAGCTTCCAGCCATCCATTACTCCATTTGAAAAGAAATAAAAAGTTTACAAAAGAGAAAGGATTAAAATCCTCCTCTCCAATTCCTCGATCCCTTATGGATCTGATATTTCTCATATATTTATAAACTGAATGAACAGTCTGGGCGTCACTATTAATTTCCGCCACATGAAATTTGTCTCTAAAAGAGACCCAAATATCTCTCAAATCGTGCATTTTTTTGGGAATATATCTACGCGAAAGGTAAATGGGTCCATTTGGGTTCTGGGTTTTCAACCGTTTCTTCTAATTCCTCACGGTTTGGCTGAAATCAGTTCTGCAAAATCGCCTATCTGATCTTGACGCCTTTCTAAATTTTATCTGTTGTTGCTCATAAAATTATTTGTAGAAATCCAAAATTATTTTTGGATCAATCATCTTGAACGTATTTGGATAATAAAATCAATCCATGATCAGATCCATATCAAATATTTGATAATAGAAACCTGTGAAACAAAAAGAAACCTAAATTAATAACCTAAAAATTGTGAATAAAACAAAATCTAGAAAAATAAAAAATGAATTTAAACTAACTATAACTTATAAACAAACATTATTTATAATTTCATTTCAAATATGATCTAGAAGCTTCAAGTTAATGGAGAAAAAATATTAATTTTAGTTTTTTATAAAATCAAACAAATAATAGATAATTCTTTGATTATTATTATTTTGAAATGAGATGCAAAATGAAAAAAGAATTTAATTAATTAACATCACCAAATGATTTCATGAAAATGAGAAACCAACCAAGATATTATTTGATGAAGTATTGAACACATTATTCAAAATAGTCAAACTTGCTAATTAGCAAAAGAATGAACACATAATCATAATTTAAACGAAAGTAAACATTTGATAAAAAATAACGTTTATGTTTAAATTATGATTTTTATGCTCATTTCTAACTTTTGACATATACTCTTGTAATGAATGTCTCAAACTATAGTGAATGTCTTAAGTTTGTCTCAAAGCAAGCCAAGGAATGGAACTATTTGAAAAGGTTGATTCTATAGCTCATTATAATTATCGGGATTCTAATAGGGGCCCTTTAAATTTTGTAAAAATATAAGGGGAGTTGTTGGGGCCCAACAAATGGTGACTTACTGGGTGAAGCAGTTATCTCTGATTTGGTAATATTTCATATTAGGAAGAAAATAATAAGACTTGAAAACGGATTTAAGCTCCCTGAAATAAATTCACTCTGAGACCATATAGTATTAAAATAAGCTCAATGTTATAACCAGACAATAGAATTTTATTTGCAGGGGATTATAACCTGAAAAAATGTCTTAATCAAAGAGTCACGATGTTTATAAAAGAACTTCAATACCATTGACAGAGCCACTGTTGCCAGCAGGCGTCCATAGCCTCGACAGGGATGTCATTTATCCCACTCAAATGCTTTAATCCCATCCAATAGTTGTATCCACATGATGTATACTTCCATAAAAGTTAATTTAAAAACATATACCTACTACCTCTCGACTTGACATTGCTTCGTTGCCAGCAGGCCTGTTCAGCACCCCGACAAAGTTGTCTTGGTATCATGTGTGCATTTACCCGCTGCCAACGAGCCTATTTAGTACCCCGACGGGTTTACACACACTTCCCACACATAAGTGTTGTCAACTCTCTTATGCCACTTTTAAATAATAATACAATTATAGATTTCTTGATGACAAAGAGAGTCGGGTGATACTGGAGGTTAATTGCAATACAGGTAAATAGTTGACAATGTTATTTATTTTCTTTCAAAACTGGTAGTTTTATCATGGTTTAGAGATTTTAGATTTCATTTAAGAAATCATCTAGAGAATGGGGAAGCACTTAAAAGTGTTTCCTTAAGAATATGGATGGCGTAAAATTTTTAAAGATCATCGTAATTCTCAAAGATTTAAACCATATCTCTGGTGTAATACTCTAGCAAAGATAATTTGAGGACAAAATGAAAGTGACAATTGACTTAAAAATCAATTGTCTGGGCTATATCCTAATATCAGGACCTCTTTGAACTTATTTCAAATTGCTTGAAAAACACAAGTCTTAAAATAAATGCTTCATTCGACAATATCTCTTTGATCAGAAATATATTGATTCAAAAAGAAAGATAACAAGAAAACTCATTCAAAGCAATCAAAGAAAACAAAAAAACACACAACAAACCAAATCAAATTTTATTAATGGGATTCAAAATCATAAGTACACAAAATCAAAACAACAAAAGAAAACTTTTTAGGAAATTATTTTGGCCAAAGATAAACTTGAGTTTTTGTATCCACTATCATCTCACTATAAAATAAAGAAAGAACTAAATCATATAAAATATCATGTGCGAGCAAGTTCTTTTCTTAAGATAG
>JZKD02S1442897.1:122925-148067 GCA_000966675.3 Picea glauca
CCCTACCTCAAGGGTTTCGATAATAAAGTGTGGTTTCTTCTATCTTGTTTTGTGGATCTATTGTGTATTCAGTATTTGTGGTGATTATATTTGTAGATCTATTTGGTTCTTAACATATATCATCTCGCTTAATAGGTCATCAGAACTCCATGATAGGCTCAAGCCCTTATAATTGATGGACCCAACGACGTGATTGTACAACCACAGTGAAAATGAATGTCAAAATCAAAACACAATTCAACCTAAGGCTGACTAAGACTCATAATTAGAGAGAACACCCCTAACAAATCTAGGCAACAACAAGCAAACCAATGGCTCAGGGGACCTTCCGAAAACCAACCCTCTAGGGGAGATGAAGTGCCCACAAATATTGGCTAGTGAAGGTATTAGGGAAATTACAATGATCTTCACGAAACAACCTTGACTGATGAAAATACCCTTTATTAAGGTGAGCACCCTCTGGGGGAACTGGGATCATGATCAAATATCTATGATAAGTACTACAAGCATGTCCCACATGTAGTCACCTTTGTAGCTACCTAGGAATGGTCACTAAGGATATCACCTTAAAATAAATGAGTGGGTGAACAGTCACAGGTCTAACAACATGTAAGGGCAGGGTAACTATGCCCAAATCTTCGAAAGTGTTACCTGATGGGGAGGTGTCGACAGTAACAAAACCCTCATATACGTAGTAGTCAAAGTAATATCACAAACACAAAAACAAGTAGAGAGGACTGATCACCCAACTTTCCCAGACGTGACCTCATGCTTAACTCCTATGTTAGAGTTCCATGAGTCTTAACTCCGTAACAAAACTGGTGACTCCACTAGGGAGAAATATTTGATTCTTCTCTAGCTTGAATTCCCTTGACTATTTTCCTTTTTTCTCCATTTTTGAGTCAGCCATTCTCTTCCCTAGCACTGCCTCACAGAATAGATCTCTCGGATCTAGAAGATCCGAGTCAGATATTTTTATTTTTCAAAAAAATTACAGAGTGTTGTTTTTCTAATGTCGAGGGCAAGGCATCAAGTTGCTTGCTGCAATACTGGTGACTAGTGACCTCCTGCATATGGTCACCTGTTGCATTCCAAACAACTCATGACCTTCCTTGTAGGACAAAAAAAATTGGAAATTTTCAAATTTCTCCTGATCATATCTAGATATATCTGATCTAAGGAGTTTGTATTTGATCTGTGTTTCTAGATCCTCTCTTTGTTTGAATCTTTTGTAACACCTTTGGTCTTAGATCTAGATTTGAAGTGTGTTTGTGTGGCTTGATTGGGTTGCTTGTTTGCATTTCCTTGTTTAGTGATTTGTTGAGTTGGGATGTGTACCCAACAAATCTGATTAGATTTGGTAGTGTTTCCTATTTCGTTGCATTTGGTTGTGTTTCCTTTTGCAATTAGCCTTTATATCGCTAAATCCATTTTCCTTGTGAGTTTTGGGTCGTGATTCTGGTAGAGACATTGGAGTGAGATTCCATGCACCACTACCAATTTCCTATAACCCTTACCTATTGATCGTTGGTTTTTCAATTTGCATATTGTGTTTCTCAATTAGATTAAGAAACTTTTTAATTTTTTTAAGAAAAAATATGACAAAAAGTTTCGTATACAATTTCAACAGTTGATATGTACAAATCCAATCATTCTTTTTAAATTTAAAATATATATATATATATATATATATGATTTTTTTTTCCTAATAGTGGAGATCCAAATCATGTATTTTTTATTGTAAAAAAGAATTAAATGTGCTAAAAAAACCTTCATTGTATTTTGATTATGCTATCTCAACCATTAATGTTTGCAATTCCAATCATTTAAAAAAAAAAATTAAGAAAAAATATAACAAAAAGATATGTTTCTCAGTGGATTCTGCATGATTCGAGGGACGATGATTGCGTGAAGCTTTTGAAGAACTGTCACAAGGCATTGCCAGAGAAAGGGAAGGTGGTCATGGTGGATCACCTTCATATATATAAGTATATCATAAAAGGCATAAAAGTAGGGAATTTTTTTAATATTTGATTTTTTATATATTTGTTTTATCGAGATTGAGATTTTCCTTGAATATCATCGTATCTTGTTTGTTGGTTTGGCTTCTTCTATTTCGATCAACATATTTTTCTTGAATACAGTTTGAGTAGGCCTAATGGTTAAAAACATGTGTTTCCTCTTAAGAGGTCACAGGTTCAAATCCAGAGGGGGGTAGGGTATGTATACCTTTGTAGACTTTACCAGTCAAATTGTTGGGCAGAGGGGGGTCCCTTGTCCCACAAACAAGGGGTCTCATACACCAATTTGATGTGCTGGCTATTATTATTTCCGCTCTGCTTTAACAATACCATTTTCGGAATTTCAATACTCTTTTGTAATAACCACGTGGCACAGATTTAGACAATCTTCACTCGTTGGGCGTACAGTGGTCTTTGCCAGCAATAACCAGTGGCGCGAACAGTCTTCTCTGATCGCCTTCCCACGGAGAGAACTAACAAATATTCCATGCCTCACAGACGAAAATTCTACCAAATCTTCCATGCCTCGCACAAACGGAAATTCCTACGCAACATTTGTTTAATCTGCATTGGAGATTCTGCTTTCTGATGGTTTCGGATTGCAACATATGCAGTTATCGCACAAGAATTGTCTGTGATTACAATGTCATATCCCTAAGGTTACACTCCGTCCCAATGGCTTCAGAGACATCTCCCTATGCTCGACACGCATTTCATTTAGATCTACTGATGTTGGCATACGCTCCGGGGGGCAAGAAGCGAACAAAGCAAGAATTTCGAGAGTAGGGTCATGCAGCTGGATTTGCAGGAGGTGTTCAGCCCATATGCTATGTTGATGGGTTGTGGGTCATTGAGTTCCACAAGTGACTTTCATTTGATTCCATGCCAACCTCTTTATCTTATCTGACATATCGTAGAGTTCATCTTAAATTTGAACACTCTTAACATGTTGTATGGAATAAATATTTGTAGAAATATTTAAATTTTGCATACTTCTTGCAACCTAGGTTCAAAAGGCTTATTTCAATATTTAGTTTTGAACTTTTATTTGTAGAAATATTTGAATTTTGCATACTTCTTGCAACCTAGGTTCAAAAGGCTTATTGCAATTTTTATCTTTTTTATTGCACCAAAACAAGTGGACAGATGGAATAATAAGTGTTCTAATGACATTAAAATTGTAACATTGGTATTAAGAGTGCTTTCTTTGTTTTACTCTTTATGCCATTTACATAGATAAATTTGAGTAATGTTTAAAAGAAAAATAATGCATTGGTATTAACATGGTTAGTGTCATTGTTGTCCTTTTTTTTCTAGACATTCTTGATGTAGTTTTCCTTGCAAAATCTATTGAATATCTTCACAAGAATCTCAAAGCTCTCCATCAAGTCTCAAAAAATTATGAGCTTATCATTAATATTAATAAAAACTATCAGCTCGACTAGGGTTGGGGAACACATCCAATTCATGAAAGAGCATGCCCTAATTAGGAAATTTGTGGGCCTCTGGCCTTCAGAAAGGGACCTCATGCGATTGATCAAAGCTTGGTGGAGCCCAAAGGGGGACTATGAAGTCCAACTCAGCTCCAAGGGGTTCTTCACGATTATCCTCTACAACCTGGAGGAAAAGGATCAAATCTTCGACAATAGACCTTATTTTTACAACTCTGCAGGACTTTTCCTCATATTCTAGACGAATCACTTTAGTCCAGAGAAAGAGGATTTTACCATGGCACCAGTCTGGATCTGAATCCACTCCTTACCCTAGGATTTTTGGCTTGAATAAATTCTCATGGGCATAGGAAAATCAATAGGATGGTATGTAAAATCCTCAAAGGTGATAAAACAAAGGAAATACCCATGTTATGCCCGCATATGTGTCTACATGGATATCTTGAAGGCCTTGCCAGGCTCAATAACTATAGAATACCAAGATGAGAAATGGAAACATACAATTGATTATGAACACATCCCCTTCTGTTGCAGGAAATGTTATGAGCACGGTCACCTCTTCTGTGACTTCCCTCTAAACACTCAAAATCCATGAGCAGGGGATAGAAAGCAAAAGGATGGCTACACAACAATCACAGGAAGGAAAAAAAAAAACCTCGAAAGCACAATCAAGAGAGAAACCAAAAGATCCACATCAACAACTCTTTTGATATCTTAAATCAGCTCCCAGAAGAAGAGGAGGTGGAAATTCCACATAAAAAAAAAATAGGACAAGGATAAAAGAAAATCCAAGCTACAGAATGAACCAGCCACAGAAAAGAACCATGAAACTGCTCCTCTAGTTCAACAGAATGAATAAAAACCAGAGGACAGGGGGGACACCCTCATGCAGATGGACGATCTTGATTTGCGGAAATTGACCTGGAGAAACTTGAGGAAGCCTTCAATAAAAAGGAGTTGCAAACCATCCCAGTAGAACATATAAGAAAGGTGCACAAAGTATTCATTGATTCCACTGCAGGAGCCACCTCACGACTAGGTATATCCCCATATCCAACACCAGATCCCAAGTGTACCCCATGAGAAAGCAAGCGCAGAGGCCGAAAATCAACACATCAACTAATCAAAGAGGTGGGAAACTATATGTTCAACTCAAGACAGATACATCGTCTCACAGAAGGTTACTTCTATCCCCCACCCAACTCATCATGATGAAGATCATCACTTGGAACATTAGAGGAATAAATGGACATTCCAAACAAAGGAACCTTCGAGATAGTATTCGTGCAAAGAATTCATACATTCTCCTTTTATAAGAAACAAAATGTGTTGGGGACGTAGCAGAGGAAATCTTTCAAATATGCTAGAGGAATTGAAATTCCATTCACACCGACTCAAATGGTATTGTCAGGGGCCTAGCCATTCTATGGAACCCTACCATAGTCATAATAGATCAAACTTTTTCCACGGTTGGCACACTCACAGTCCACTTCTGGGCCTTGGGATCCAACAAAGATGGCATTCTCACAAATTCCTATGGACCGAAAAGTGCCCAGGACAAGGATATTTTTCTACACAGGATATCCATAAAATGTACTTTGCTAAGATCTCCACACTGGATAGTGGGGGGAGGCTTCAACATCATTCTCACGCTAGAGGAAATGACTAGAGGCACAAAGTGATTGGATCAGGACAGTGTTAAGTTCAGATCACTAATAGACAGGCTAAACATTATAGACATAGAAACCAGGAATGGAATATTTACTTGGTCCAACCGACGTTATGGACCCTAGCATGTTGCAAGAAGACTAGACCTCTTCCTCATCTCAGAATCAATAATGTTGGATGATCCAGTGTTAGAACCCAACATTCTCCCAAAATCGGTTTCAGATCATTGGCCAATCTCTCTCTAGTTAGACATAGGAACAACACCCAAGCTTAAACCCTTTCGCTTCAAAAAGTTCTGGCTCACCCACTTGGATTTTCAGGAAATTTCAACATCTTGGTGAAGGCAGAAAGAAATAGACTAGAGAACATGCATGTATAAGTTCCAGCAAAGGATGAAGAAATTCAAATTACATCTAAAGAACTGGAACAAGAACGTGTTTGGTAACATCTTCCAGAAAAAATAGGATATTGAGCAACGCCCAGAGGACCTGCAACAAGTATTCATTTTACAAGGATGGACGATGGATTCTGTAAGGGAGGAAGAAAAGCAACAAGCAGAACTAGATGAGCATAAAAAATAAGAGGAGATACTATGGAGACAGAAATCTAGAGGACATTGACTCAAGAAGGGGGAAAGGAACACCAAGTTATTCCACTACTCCATGGTGCATCAATGATACATTAATAGAATCACCCAACTAGAAGATGCCTAGGGAAACCACATTCTAGATCATGCAAGCATAGAAGTTGAACTGGTAAATTACTACAAAGACCTCCTCTCAGAACCCATAAGGGACAAAACGCAGGCTATAAGCAAGATAACCAGGCACATCCCTTCCCTCATCACAAAGGAACATAATGAAACTCAAATGAGATCGATCACACAAGAAGAAGTTGATCAAGCAGTTAAATAAATGCTTTTGGGGAAAACTCTGGGACCTGATGGCTTTACAACATATTTTTTTCATTATTGTTGGTCGATGATCTGGGAAGAAATCTAGCAGCTAGTAGAGGAATCTCTAACATCTGGAAAAGTCCCATCGGCCTTCAATGCTACTTTCATCATGCTAATCCCAAAGGAAGAGAGGGTAACCCATCCAAAGTAGTTTCACCCCATTTCCCTTTGCAATGAAATCTACAAAATCATCACGAAGGTAATAGCTCTAATACTCAAACTGGTGTTGCCCTTCATCATCTTCAAGGAAAAATCAGGCTACGTGGAGGGGCGCTAGATCATGGACAGTTTCATCCTTGTGCATGAGGTAATACACTCACTCAACACAACTCATACCCCATGTATGCTCATCAAACTTGATCTCTCAAAATATTTTGACAGAATCAGTTTGAAATACATGCACTGCCTCCTTGAAAATTACGTCTTTGATACATCCTAGATAGATTGGATCATGCAGGTCACTTCTTCAACCTTCTTCTCCCTTTTGGTTAATGCAGTGCTCTCCTAGTCCTTCTCCCCCACCAGAGGCATCCAACAAGGGGACTCCCTTTCCCCTTTCCTTTTTTTCATAATGGCTAAAGGCCTAAGCTGATACATTAATGTCGTAATAGAGGATGGTTCCCTCAAAGGCATGCCCCTTCACAATCTCCAGCCGACAACCTCCCACAATCAATTCATGGATGACACCTTGTTGATGACTACCCCCACCGCCCATGAGGCTAACAAGCTCAAGTCCACCCTCAAAGACTTCCCAGAAGCTTCAGGAACCTCCCTAAACCTGGACAAGTCATAACGTTTCTTCTTCAATACCCTGTTGGTGGTCCAAACCCACATCTCCAAACTTATGGGTATCCCCAAGAGCTCCCTTCCATCCTCTTGGGATAGCCTCCTTCTATCCACATCTTGGGGATACCCACATCTGCAAGATGTGGGTTTGGAGCTCTTGGGATAGCCTCCTTCTATATCCAAACTTGGTATAGCCTCCTTTTATCCATCTCCAACCATCTAAGCAACTGGTACTTTTGCTCTCTCAACCTAGCAACCCCTCTACTCCTTCTAAAATATGTTCTTCAAGATTTATCGACCTACCTCTTTACAACCCTGGAAACACCACAATCAGTTATAAAATCCATCAAAAACCTCCAACAAATTTTTCTTTGGCATGGTCATGACCTAGACAAGAAATGGGCTCTAGTAGGCTGGGATAAAATATGTCGGCCAAAATCAAAGGGGGTACTGGGTCTAAGGGATCTGAGAAATATCAATCACATAATGGGATAAATTCTTTGGTGGAATTTGCTCGAACATCTCTCGAAGTTATGGGCTAAAATATGGAGGCTAAAATATACACCAACCACCAATGAGGACCTCCTGACCAGACTAAATTATCTGATTGAAGGATCCAATATATGGAATGAAACATGGTGCAATCTCCCTCTCATACAGAAACATTCCTTCTAGGAGATTCGAAATAGAGAGTTGTCCTTATTCTAGCAAGACTCCTGGCAACAATTTCCACCTTTGCACTCTATGGAAGGGATATGCCCCCTACATTAGCAAATGAAATTCAGGGGTACCTTACATGTAAAGGACCTTTGGAAGGAGAACTCTCAACACCACCCTTGGTGCATATGGAATACTCAACCCCATGAACTCAACATATCGGAAGACAACAACATACAACTTTGGTGTGATTTCTCCTCACAGCGGAAGATTCACATCAGTCAAGAACCGAACATCCTCAGGTGGGGACATTCGCCAACAAGAAAATTCTCAGTAAAATAATCCTACTACCTTCATGAAAATTACCACATGCAACCAAAAGAGAACATCTAGGGTAAAATATGGAATTCAAAATTATGGAAGAAAATCTCCATCTTCCTTTGGCTAATTGCCCAGAACTGCATACTCACCTGGGATAACCTCCAAAAGAGGTTTTTGTGGGACCTTCGATATGTATTCTCTTTTGAGAATAGGAGGAAACAATGGAGCACATTTTAAATCAATTCTTTCACATTTGAGTACTCTGGGACATGGAAACACAAATAATTCGTCTCTCCAATAGAAATAGAGCAAGTATTGTCAGCACTATTGAAAAATGGGACTTGATCACCTATCAAAGCCCAATTTTAGATCGCATACGGAAATTTCTACCAGGATTCATAGTGTGGAAAATATGGAAAGAGAGAAATAAAAGAATCTTCCATTCCCTTTCCTCTTCCCCCTCACTACCTGGGAAAATATCCTCACTCTCATTTGGGAAACAATTAGAGTTGAACCCTAGACACGTGAAGACATGCAATCCTTCATAAAGTAGCATCATCTCGTTATGGAAATTGAATATCCCTGACCTCCCCCACCAAGACCCCCCTATCTATGCCAAACATTCTTGCATACCCTCCTCTTTCTCCCCACCCCCTCAAGGTTTTGTCAAATTAAATTTTTATGGGTCCTCAAAGGGCAATCCAAGACCAACAAGGTTTGGAGTTGTACTACGAGACAATGTCGGATGGATTCTACACATCACAACAGGACACCTGGGGCTCAATACAAAAAATGCAGCATAACTTTGGAGTCTCATAAAGGGAATCAAACTATCATTCAATCACAACATCAATTAGATCATCATGGAAGGGGACTCCCAAGTGATAATCTTGCTAATCTCAAAAATCATCCACGACTCTTGCCCCTCAAAAGTCTCCCCAATTAGGTGGCTTCTGGGACTGCTGGAGGAATTCAGTTCCCTCCAACAACCCAACCTCACTCTAATCCCTTCTCATGTAAAAAGAGAAGCCAACAAGGTAGCATATTGCCTATCTAATGAAGGAGTAGTTTCAAAGGAGGAGATGACTGCCCTCCCCCAAATGGGGTAACACGTCGATCACATGCAGCCCATGACATTTATTAAGCCCGATGCAACCCTCAACTTCACATCTCGAATGGAGGACAACATTCAATGGGCTTGTGTGAAGGCTGGAGAGTTCCCTCGCACGGGTTTAATGGTGCTCTCAGTGTGCCATGGAAGATGGACAATGATGGGTATGGGAGGCATATCCAAGGTTACCTCAACTTCCTTGGCACCCCTCCATTTCCTAGGAGAGTTTTATGGCTCGTCCCACCCAGCTCAGATTTCGCATTTGGGATTTTCTCCTTCCACTCTCCCAGCTTTGCGCTTTCTCAAGCTAAGTTCAGTGTTGTTTTCCCTCACCACAATTCCATAGGAGTGTGGAAATAATAATAGGGGACATTCTTGGTATAGCTATGCATTCAGGAAGGGGCGCATCTGCAAGCTTTCCCAGACTTATTCTACCTCATTGATGCGCTATGACAGGGAGCAAAAATTGCCTCCAATGGTCTATGTAGAGGAGGAATTTCCAGAAGAACCAATTACAGTTTCACTAGATTCCCTCCTCTACACAGTATCGGACCCCCAAGACCAGCCTAACACTAGTATCCCTTCATTTTCTATAGAGTGTGCCATGGAAGGGGCGACTTACATAATCCAGGAAAAAAATCTTTTGGTTGACCACCCTTTTGAGCCTCCACTGCCTACCTCAACTCTGGTCCGAGACCCGCAATATATTTTCTTCCTGGCACCAGAACACCCCAAGCTCATCTTTGAGATATGAAGGGACATGATGGAGTAGCTCCACATGCACACTTTACTCAGCAGTCGACGGGACATCCTGTTTGAAGAGCTCTTGAGATCAAAACGTTAGTAGCATTGTGTTGGTTGTGGAGCTTGATTATCTTCTTGATTCATAGTCTTTGTTTTCAACCATATTTATACCCCATGAATACTTTACACCCTGGAAGAATGTACACTCCTCCACACGAGGGAGTGCGGGGGGGGGGGGGGGGGTTACCCCCTCTACAGGGTTTGGTGGCAAGCAGGCCCCCGAAGGAAAAATTGTCTTGTAAATTTATATTGTAATTTCATTGTAAATATGGACCATTCATTATAAGGTCACAAATTTGACGATATAAGTTATGTTAGGTTTTTTTTCCCTAGAAGGAAACCCTCTTTTATGAGGGAAATTTATTGTGAATATGTATCATTGCGAATATTGTATTATGAGAGAGGATACTATGAGAGAAATAAGAGGAAGTTACAATGGGTTTGATATAGGTCGTATCCCTTCATTTGATGGATAATAATAAAGGAAGGACCTGGAAATTTCTTTGGTGGATGTAGCCCACACTGGGTGAACCATGTATATCTGTGTCTCTATTGTATTGTGTATCTTCTGTGTTTTATTTATGCATTTATTTGATTTTATTTCTCCGTGATCCTATTTTTCCAACAACTGGTATCATAGAGAAAGGTAACTCGCAGGAAAAGAGGGTTCCTGGTTCTAGTGGGAGAAATGGCAGAAGATGGAAAGTTTAGGGTTGATAAATTTAACGGCCAAAACTACCAGTTATGGAAGATGCAGAGGGAAGATTATTTATATCAGAAGGATCTATTTCTACCATTGGGTGGAATAGCAAAGAAGTCGACGACCATGAAGGATTAAGAATGGGAGGTTCTTGACAAAAAGTCACTAGGAATGATACGACTGAGCCTAACAACGTCGATGGCTTTCAATATTTCAAAAGAAAAGACAATGAAAAAGCTTATGGACACATTGGCTAAACTGTATGAAAAAACCTCGTTGTCCAGTAAGTTATTTCTAATGAAGATATTATTTAATATGAATATGTCAGAAGGTGGGTTTGTTGTATATCATTTAAATGAATTTAATACAGTTACTAATCAACTAAGTTTTGTAAAATTGGAATTTGATGATGAGGTCAGGGATCTTCTAATCTTGTGCTCATTACCTGAAAGATCAAATGGATTGTTCATGGATGTAAGTAACTCTGTCTCTGGTTCAAATACTTTAAAATTTGATGATGTTGTTGGTGTTATCCTTAGTGAGGAAATGTGACGGAAAAGAACAGGTGATACATCAGGTAATGTGTTAAACATGGAGAACACGAGAAGACAAAAGGATAGAGGAAAGGGCTTAGGGAAATGCGATAATTCTAGGAAGGGTAGATCATAATCCATATTTGGAAAGATAGAGTGTTGGAATTGTGGGAAGAAACAACATCTGAAAAAAGATTGTAGAGCTCCAAAGAAACAAAGAGATGGACAGAGGAGAAAAATCAGGAAGCGAATGTAACAAGTGATGCGTTACAAGATGCTTTGATTCTTTCTATAGGTAATATTTTTGAATCTTGAGTAGTAGATTCAAGGGCTTCATTTCATGCCACACCCCATAGGAAACATTTTCTATATTATGTTCAAGGTGATTTTGGACAGGTTCATCTAGGTGATGATGCACCATGCAAAATTGTTGGAATGGGAAAGGTAAAAATAAAGAAAAGCAATGGAAACCAATGGTTGTTGAAATAGGTAAGACATGTTCCAAATCTAAGGAAAAATCTAATTTCAACAGGGAAGTTGGAAAGTGAAGGTTGTATATCCATATTTACAGATAAGGTGTGGGAGGTCACCAAAGGATCATTGGTGATAGCAAAAAGAGAGAAGGTAGGTACATTGTATTTATGTATTGGTAATACTGACTCTTCTATCTCTTTATCTTCTATAAAAGTGGATACATCATTGTGGCATCATAAGCTTGGACACATGAGTGAGAAGGGGATGCAGATACTTCAAAAAAGAAATTTGTTGCCAGATCTTAAACAAATTGATCTGGATTTCTGTGAGCATTGTGTTTATGGAAAACAAAAGAGAGTTAGATTTCTCAGAGTCGAAAAAGAAAAGAAGAGTGAAATCTTAGAGCTTGTGCATACAGATGTATGGGGACCATCTCAAGTATCATCTCTTGGTGGCTCTCGTTATTATGTTACTTTTATTGATGATGCAACTAGAAAAACTTGGTTTTATTGCATTCAACAAAAATCAGATGTTTTTGATACTTTTAAGAAATGGAAAGCTTTGGTTGAGAATGAGACATGAAAAAGGTTGAAGTGTCTCGGATCATACAATGGAGGTGAATATTGTAGCAAGGATTTTGATGATTATTGTTCATACCATGGGATTTGTAGAAACATGAAAAAGAAAAACTAGAATACACAGTGCTTGATGAGATCACTAAAAAAGAAATTCCAAAGGTACCAAAAAATCATAATGTACAAAAACATGATCAACAGGTACCTCAAACTCCTGCAAGTGTTGTTAGAATATCTAATAAGTTAAGTAGACCCCCTGAACGATACTCTCCTTCATTGTATTATTTATTGTTGATTGATTCTGGTGAACTAGAATGTTATGAAGAGGCATTGTAGGTAGACACCAAAAAGAACTAGGAACAAGGCATGAAAGAGGAAATGGTTCCTTGGTAAATAACCAAACTTGGGACTTGATTCAATTTCCTGTAGGAAAAAGATCATTGCAAAATAAGTGGGTTTACAAGTTGAAGGAAGAAGATGGAGGAAAAAGGGGTACAAGGATAGACTTGTTGTAAAGGGGTTTTCACAAAAGAAAGATATAGATTTTGATAAAATATTTTCTCCTGTTGTTAAAATGTTTGGTATGTGTTATATTCTTTGCATTTTTTCTGCCTCGAGACCGCATTATATTTAGGTGGTTTTTTGGCACATGGTTTCTTTTTCAATGGTTTTCTATTTTTGGTTAAGGAATTAGGGTTTTGGAATAATCCAGGTCATTGGGTTAGGGTTTTGGATGTTGCTGGCTCCTATATGCATCTTGTATTGTAAATATTGTAACATGATGAATAATATAGAATATGTTGGTTTTCCCAGTTTGGGTTTCCAGGGGAAAAATCTATGTGTAATGTTTGTATTTGTCATTGTATCTTTTATGTTCCTTTACTAAATATTTGTTTGTAGTAGATATTGTACAATGTTAGAATTTACATTTGGTATCAGAGCTTTATTTTCTTCAGGGGGACACCTTTGTGGTCAAAGGTTTTTCTTGAGACTGTGATAATCCTTGTTACAATGGGAGATCTACGGTATTTCTTTTTTCAGATGAAAAGAAATGGCAAACAATTCGAATATGGTGATCGTGAAGTTTAATGGGAAAAGTTTTGAGTTGTGGAAGCTCAAGATGGAAGATCTGTTGGTGGATAGATATCAGTGGATCATGGTAGATCCAGGTACTACAGATATAGGAACTTCTACAGATGACTGGAAAAATTTGGATCAGAAGGCAAAGAGCACAATCTGACCGTGTCTCTCTAAGTCAGTATTACTGAATGTGTCAGAGGAAGATACAACTAAGGATTTATGGGAAAAGTTGGGGAAGTTGTATTAGTCTATGTCCCTAGTAAATAAACTATTCTTGAGAAAGAAGTTGTATAACCTGAGGATGAGAGATGGAGACTCAGTGGAAAAGCATTTGAACACCTTCAATACTGTGGTAAGTCAGTTAGTATCTGTTGAGATTAAAATTTCAGATGAAGATAAATGTTTCAGTTTGTTGTCTTCTTTACCAGACTCGTGGGTTAGTCTGGTTGTGGTCATAGGTAGTAATACAACTTCCTTGAAGTTTGAAGAAGTGGTCTCATCCTTATTGTCGGAGGAGATGATACAAAATAATATGGAAGGACATAGCATAGACGCATTATTTGCAAGAGGATGTTCCTAGGAAAGAAATAGATCTAATTTCTCAAGTGGGAGATCTACATCTAAGGGTAGATCTAAATCTCCTGGAAAGTTTGTAAGGGTATGTTGGAGATGTGGAAAAGAAGGGCACTATAAGAAGCAGTGTAGATCCAAAGTTGATAAAAATAAGGGATCTGAAGAATATTCTTCTATAGAAGAAAAGACCTCTAAGGACTAAGGAGGGGATGTGTACTTGGCCTCTTCAAGCTTACATGTAGATCATGAGGCATGGTTGGTTGAATCTAGTGCATCCTTTGATATGACTCCCCACAGGGAGTGGTTCTGTGAATATGAAAGGTATGATGGAGGTAATGTTTTCTTAGGTAAAGATTTGACAACCAGAATCATAGGAAGAGGAAGGGTCAAGTTGAGGCTCGTAGATGGAAGGATTAGAACACTACCTGGTGTTCTGCACATCCCAGGTTTGGCCATAAATTTGATTTGTGTAAGAAAAATGGATGATGCAGGGGTAAAAACAATATTTGAAAAGGAAACCTGTAGGATGGTTTGAGGAGCAATGGTGTTGTTGAGGGGATTTCAGTTTGGACCTATGTATAAGCTGTAAGGAAGCACTATTAGTGATGGGTGTAATAGTTCCATTTTTTCTGATATTGGAGTTGAAGAAGAAAGAAATCCTATAGTCTCTGGAGAAAAGGTTATGCTATGGCATCAAAGACTGGGGCATATCGGAGAGAAGGGCCATCGACTACTACACGGTAAATTTATGGTTGAAGGTATGTCTAACTTCTCTTTGGATTTTGATTTCTGTGAACATTGTCTATATGGGAAGCATAGTCGAGTAAGATTCCCATCTGGTGCAACGAGGGCAGAAGGAATTTTACAGCAAGTTCACAGTGAGTTTTTGGACCTGTGTCGGTCCCATCATTGGGAAAATATGTGTACTATGTCTCATTTATAGATGAATTCTTGAGGAAGACTTGGATATATTTCCTTAGGAGGAAATATGAAGTCTTTGACAGGTTTAAAGAGTTTAAGGCTCTTGTTGAGAATCAAATAGAGAAAAGAATTAAGGTGTTGAGGACAGATAATGGCGGAGATTTCTACAGAAATGAATTTGAAGAATTATGTAAAAGGTGCGGTATATAAAGGAAAAAGACTACTCCATATACACCTCAGAAGAATGGAGTTGCAGAAAGGATGAACATGACGTTGATGGAAAAAGCAAGGTGCATTCTCAGTGGTGTCGGGTTAGGGAAATACTTATGGGCAAAGGTAGTGGGTACTGCATGTTACATGGTCAATAGATCACCCTCATCGACATTGGATGACAAGACTCCACAAGAGGTATGGACTGGTAAGGAACCTTCTCTCACACATCTCAAGGTTTTTGGCTGTGATACATATGTTCATGTTCCAAAGGAAAACATGATTAAGCTGGATAAGAAGGATGAAAAGTGTATCTTTATTGGATATAAATATTGTCTCAAATGTTATAAGCTTTGGAACCCAAAAGAAGGTAGTGTATAGCCGAGATGTGGTATTTAGAGAAATGAAGGATGTTGTTAAACAGGAAGCCCTACCAAGTAAGGAAGAACCAAAAAAGATAGAGTTTGATTTAAAGGATGATGAATCAAACTCTACAGAAGAAAATGAATCAGAAGAAGAAGATCCTCATACACCAATATTAAGGAGATAGGATCGAGAAAGAAGGCTACCGGAAAGGTATATTCCATCTGATTTCCATTCAAATTTTGCTTTGTCTATTATTGATGATGTTACTAGAACTGTCAGGGAGGCAGTGGATTCAGAGGATGGAAATCTCTAGAAAAGGGCCATGGACGAAGAAATGGCATCTTTGGATAAGAATGAGGCTTGTGATCTAGTGGAGTTTCCAACTGGAAGAAATACCATTGGTAGGAAATGGTTATTTAAAAAGAAGTTGAATGCAAAAGGAAAAGTGGAGAAATACAAAGCTCGGTTAGTAGCAAAGAGTTATTCCTAGGTTGAGGGAATTGATTTTGGTGAGATTTTTTTTCTTGTTGCCAAGTTAACCTCCAGAAGATTTATGTTATCTGTTGTTGTTGCATTTGATTTTGAAATAGAACAAATGGATGTGAAGACAACATTCCTACATGGGTATTTGGAAGAAGAAATCTATATGAAGAAACCATAAGGTTATGTTGTGAAGGGAAACAAGGAGCTGATATGCAAGATGAAAAAGTCCATGTATGGTTTAAAAAAATCACCAAGAATGTGGTATCAAAAATTTGATACTTATATGTTGGGACTTGTCTTCACAAGAAGCAAAGAAGATCACTGTGTGTATTCTAAATTAATTTGTGGTCATTTGATTTATTTGGTCTTATATGTGGATGACATGTTGTTGATAGAAAACAACAAGGAGATTATCCGAGATGTGAAAACTCAGTTGTCCTCTAAATTTGACATGAAGGATCTCAGTGCTTCAAATTTCATTTTGGGCATGGAAATTAAAAGAGATCGGAAAAGGAGGAAACTCTGGTTAAATCAGAGAAAATATATCAAGACAATATTGCAGAGGTTTAATATGAAATAATGTAAACCGGTCAAGGTTACTATTCTTGTTGGTGTAAAGTTATCTGTGGATCAGTGTCCCAAGACACATGAAGAAGAGGAGGACATGTCTCATGTTCCATATGCGAGTGCAGTTGGAAGTTTGATGTATGCAATGGTTTGTACTAGACCGGGCATTTCACATGCAGTGGGAGTTTTGAGCAGGTATATGTCAAAACCAGGGAAGGAGGATTGGACAACAGTAAAAAGGGTTTTCAGGTATTTGCGTGGCACTGCTAGCTATGGATTGTGCTACGAAGGAAGACCAGTATTGGACAGAGTGGTGGATATACATGAATTTGTGGATGCATACTAGGCTGGAGATTTGGATTGTAGGAGATATACAAGTGGGTATGTGTTTAAACTGTTTGGAGGAGAAATAAGTTGGATGAGCAAAAGATAGGTTGTAGTGGCACTTTCAACTACAAAATTTGAATACATGGAAGCCACTCATGCAAGTAAGGAAGCAATATGGTTACAAAGATTGTGTTCAGGTATTGGGTTGGTACAACAAGATGTAAGGATAGAGTGTGACAATCAGAGTGCAATTTTTCTGGTGAAGAACCATGCTTATCATTCAAAGACAAAGCACATTGATGTTCAATATCACTTTGTGAGAGACATGATTGAAGAAAAGAAAGTATCACTAATGAAGGTGGACACTTTGAAGAATGTTGCAGACTCATTAACAAAATTTGTGAGCACTAAGAAGTTCTCTTAGTGTAGAGGATCCATGGGCATTGTTTCCCTGGATTGTTGACTGTGTAACCCTGTAAACCCCCTGTATGCAAAGAAAACAACAGGTGGGATAATGTTGGGTATGTGTTATATTTTGCATCGAGACCACATTTTTTCTACCTCGATACCACATTATATTTAGGTGGTTCTTTGGCACATGGTTTCTTTGTCGATGGTTTTCTATTTCCGGTTAAGGAATTAGGGTTTTGGACTAATCCAGGTCATTGGGTTAGGGTTTTGGATTCCACTGGATCCTATATGTATTTTGTATTGTAAACATTGTAACATGATGAATAATATAGAATATCCTAGTTTTCCCGATTTGGGTTTCCAGGGGAAAAATCTCTGTGTAATGTTTGTAATTTCCATTGTATCTTTTCTATTCCTTTATTGAATATTTGTTTGCAGTAGATATTGTACAAGGTTAGAATTTACATAAAATGGCTTCAATTAGGACTATTTTAAACCTTGTGGCAGTAGAAGATTTGCATCTTGAACAGTTAGATGTAAAAATAGATTTTCTCCATAGGGATTTGGAGGAAGAGATTTATATGCAGTAGCCACATGGGTATGAGGTCAAAGGAAAGAAGAGTTTAGTATGGAGGTTGAAGAAGAGCTTGTATGGACTAAAGCAATATCCAAGGCAATGGTATTTGAAGTTTGACAGGTTTATGACAGAACAAGGTTATAGTAGATGTCATTCTGATCACTATGTTTATTTTAAAAGGATAGAAAATGGAAGCTATATTATCTTACTATTGTATGTAGATGACATGCTTGTTGTAGGGTCTAATATGCAAGATATAAATGTTCTCAAGAAGAAATTAAATTGGTATGAAATTAACTAATTCATTTGCGATGAAGGATTTGGGTGCTGTAAATAAAATCCTTGGTATGAGAATAACAAGAGACAGGAAAAATCACAAATTGACATTGTCTCAGGGTGACTACATAGAGAAGGTGTTGGAGAGGTTTAGAATGCAGAATGAAAAATCAGTTAGCACACCTTTGGCCAGCCATTTCAAATTAACTAAGGAAATGTGTCCCAAGACATAGAAGGAGATATAATACATGTCCAGGGTCCCTTATTCATGAACAATTGGCAGCTTGATGTGTGCGATGGTTTTCACAAGACCAGATATTGCACATGTAGTGGGAGTTGTGAGAAGGTATATGAACAATCCAGGTAAAGAACATTGGGAGGCAGTAAAGTGGATTCTTAGGTATTTGAGAGGTATTGTTACTCATGCATTATGTTTTGGAGGTTCAAGAACTATTCTATAGGGATATGTTGATTCAGATATGGAAGGTGATAAAAATAGTTCATTGGCTTGTGATTGTTCACTCGCTTGTGACTGTTCATTGGCTTATGACTGTTCACCCACTCATTGATTGTGAGGTGGTAGCCTTAGTGACCATTCCTAGATAACTACAGAGGTGATTGTAGATGAGACGTGCATGCATTACCTAGGGAGGAAATTCATTCATATCCTTAGTTCCCTCATAGGGATCCTGCCTTAATAAAGGTACTTTCACTGAAAGTATTCCCTTAGGGATAATGGTGTAAATGGAATAAAAATACATGATACCCCATGGGATATTGAATCCCCCAAAAACATTGCTTCCCCTAGAGTAACTAGGAACAACCCTAGACCCGCTCAGTATATTACAACCAAAAGGAAAACCAACACTCGACATTACCGAGATACTTGTAGGAATGGCATAGGTAGAAGGAATTCCATCCCCCATATTGAAACCCAAGGCTTTCTCCCCACTAGAAGCAGATCTAGACGTGGGGATAAACACTAATGATATGGGTGTAGGAATTCTTGGTATGATAATGGAAAAAAAAGATGACATAGTCAACATCCCCCAAATGGAGGGACTCGATGACACGAGAAGAAATGGGATATGTCCAATTTCAATAATAGATGGAAAGGAAGACATTGTTGGTATGCCCCTTGTAGCGCTCATCAATGAGATTTATGGATCAACTACATTGGATGAAAAAATATCAGACCCGACATGATTTAAGGTTCATTGAACAAAAAAAAGGTTCACTGAAAAGTTCCCTTACTTAGACAAGTATAGGTGCATTAAGATCACTCAAAGAAGGGTTGGAATTAGGTGGAGGACTCTTGACAACCACTTTGACTTCAAAGGCTAAGATCTCTTCATACTATCTATTCGGCTATTCAAATTATTTTTCACCTATATCATGTCGCTTAAAAGGTGGTTGAACCTCCATGATGGGCTCAAGTGCTTGTAATCGACAGACCCAACGACGTGATTGTTTAGCCATAGTGAAAATGAATGTCAAAATCAAAACACAATTCAACCTAAGGCCAAATAAGAATTAGAATCGGAGATAACACCCCTAACAAATCTAGGCAACAACAAAAAAACCAATGGCTCAGGGGACCTTCCGAAAACCAACCCTCTAAGGGAGATGAAGTCCCCACAATATTGGCTAGTGAAGGTATCAGGGAAATTACAATGATGTCCATGAAACAACCTTGATGGATGAAAATACCCTTTATTAAGGTGAGCACCCTCTGGGGGAACTGGGATCATGATCAAACATCTATGCCAAGTACTATAGGTATGTCCCACATGAAGTCACCTCTGTAGCCACCTAGGAATGGTCACTAAGGATATCACCTTACAATCAATGAGTGGGTAAACAACCATAGGTCTGACCACATGTAAGATCAGAGTAACTATGCCCAAATATTTGAAAGTGATACCTCATAGGGAGATGTCAGCACTAACAAAACCTTCATATATGTAGTAGTCAAAGTAATATCACAAATGCCAAAACAAGTAGAGAGGAGTGATCACCCTATTGTTACAAGGGAAAAAATCTCTATGGACAAGGGTAAACCACAACAGATAGGTATGACTGCATAAATAAACTCAATTCCAACATATGCTATATAAAATAATGTGCAATATATGAAAGAGGCCTACCTTGATCCAACGTTTGATGATGTTCCATCGTTGAGCACTTTGACCCAAATCTTTATACCTGCAAGAAGTTCTTAACAAACAAGCAGATAAAGTATACAATGATAATATAAAAGGGGTTAGCACATCATATAGCATAATCCATTAATAAACATTACAAACACACCCATGGATAATAATCATATATTTACAAGATATCAATAGGATGGGAAAGGAGTATTTCTATTAATAATTGATCAATAGAAATGACAACAATACAAACTTTCGTGTCGGCACAGTTCGAAACCAAGAAACCAAGTTCCTTCCAACTGGGTCTCCACCACTTCAATCCTCCACCAAATACAAGCTCATAGGAAAGAGCCAATGAGGTCCTCTCAATAATAGGGAAAGATCTTGAGGGCTGAACACTATGTTCAGACTTGAGGGACAAAGGGATGCAGACTCAATATGAAGTTATTTCTCCAGAGTAACTTTTCTCTCAAAGTTGAATTATTTCTCCTTCTTTTCCATTGGTAGAAATTGTGCTCTTACAGCCTTCAGGATGTAACTGAAGTGTTGAGTCAGAATGTTTCCAGTATATGGAAGGCCAAGGATTAGAGATCTCCTGTCGTGACATGGAAACCTGACCTCATTTTGTATTTTCTGGCATAAATCCCAATGTACATGAGATGTAGTGGATCAATAAGCGTATACGCATCTTGCATAGCAGATAGGGAGCGTATATGTGGAAAAATATATATTTTTATCTCTGGATTCATCAAAAGGGTATGATAAGTCTGCATAGGGAAATGGAAAAAGGCCCTCTGTGCAAGATAGCAATTGTGAGGAAAATCTTTCTATAACAGATGCCCCCTAATGTGTGAGATCAGAGGAGTATATGTGATGGAAGAAATACATTATAAATAACCCAGAAGTGGAGTGGTGGAGAACCAACTAGACGAACTCAATTACTCGTTACGTTATGTATTGACTTTGCATACATGGCTGCCAAGAATACAATGTAGATCCATGTGGAAAATATACCAAACAAGTGTTCATGGCCATGAATAGGAAAACACAAATGTGGTTAGATGCCAAAAGTTGTCATAGTCACGAACAAGTCCCAGTGAAACCAGTCTCAAAATCAATTTGAAGATATCTATATACCACGGAGTACAATTTGATCTCCCATGATCACTGAATTCAAATAGGTACTGGTCCAATGAAGGGGAAGCAACAACTCAAGAAACTTGCTACCACATAGTGATGTCTTCAAGTCTTCTACACTATCCGCCAAGGGTGCAAGTCTACATCATGTGAATAAATGAGTTGAGGTTGAACATGATGAGACATCGCTTGATTACCGATCATTGAGGTTTACCATTAACAAATAGGAGACAACCTACCAATAATGAAAGTAGGTATCAAGGCACTGAGTACATTTCTACTAGTGTGAATAAAGGAGTTGGTGTCGAATTCTTGAAAATCCATTGATGTATTCCCATATGTCAATGGCAAGAGATCCTGCCACTAATGACTGCAAGCCTCAAGTTACCCATAAAACTCTAGGTACCATATCCAAAATAAATGAGCTGAAGTCAATGGAAAGAGACCCACTGAAAGGAGAGCATTGAGGCATCTCTCATCAGTCATCACAAGGAACAAATCAAAAGCTTCATGATTTGGTGGAGATCGGACGAAGAACATGTTCACGAACCAATGACCCTGTTCATCTTCCGTGTGTGCCAAATGAAAGAAGTACATGAAAAAGACCCTTTGAATAGCATTCATTGATGAAAAACTACTGACAAAGGTGAGGAAACCACCAATAAGGATAATGGCATCCAAGACACTGCATGAATCCCAAAGTGTGAATATATGTATTATCATCGAACACAAGGGAAACCACCCAGTCAACGACCAATGATGAAGTGTCGATTTTTGGGTTCAAGGTAACCTACCAATGATGAAAGTATGGCTAGGGTGTATGATAAGACCAAAGTATCATGTGATTCTAAGACAAAACTGAGGGTATGACCAACATGTGAAGTCAAGATTTATGAGGAGTGGACGACACAAGTTGATACACTTCCTTTGAACAAGAGCATGAGACATATGGTGGACTCAGGCAGCATGGACTCAATGATGTGACAATTAGATGCAGGAGACATCCATAATGTTCATTGTAGGGACTGGAAGAGTAACCAGTCGATAGAGAAAATTTTGTAGCGCGATCAACTTCTTAAGGCCATGATAAACCCAAAATTATGATGACACAAGGACTCAATAACTTTGTGCTATGTTCAAAGGCAACACAACTGTTTCCAATTACAATATAGTACTCCCTTCCCACTCGTATTTTTTTGTTTTTTCATAACAAATGAATGCTATGATATAGAGGAGGGGACGAGTGTCGCAATTAAGAAAAACTAGTTCCAACAGTGGAACGTACCTATGCTCAATGCAAGGAAATTCATGAGGGAGATGGACACTCGAGGTGATGTTCTCTCCAAGGTATAGGTTGTCAAATTGTGAAGGATATAAATAAGGCTCTACTTGGTCGAGGATGCAAACTGCTTAGGCAACGGTTTATAATGCAAAGCGAGAACCAGCTAAAGGCTCAATACTACAAGCGAGGGCATGAGAAGCAATCACAACTTAACACCAAAAAATGTCCCTTTTTATATCTTTTAGTCTACTTGGTGTGAAAAAGGGGTAAACTTGTGCCAAATAGATGTCTTTTCAAATCCAATTTATGAGTGTGAAAAAGACAAGTTCACTTGACAATCTTTTCAATTTTTGGTAGCGAGTCGGAAAAGAGATTAACTAAGACTCATGACCTTTCAAATCCAATTTTAATGACTGTGAAAGGGACAAATCACTCGGAAATATGTTTGGTTTTTAGGCGAGTCGGAAAAGAGCTTAACTCAGACTCGTTAGGAAGATTCTAGGCAACAAGTCACCAGGGAGGCCAAGGCTCACGTGCAGACCTTCTGTGGAATGTCCGTATCTTACGAAGAATTGACCCAAGCTTGGGAAGACCCAAGGCTCTCCAAGTCGAGGAGGGAAAAGTTCTAATGGAGGTTATCATTTCCGTGTTATATCGAATAATGTCTCTTCTTGGAAAATACATAGGTAGAGGCATTGGATACCCCACAAGACCATCCCAATCAAAGGAAACCTCATCAAGACTTGGAGGGAGAGAACTCGAGAAGAGTAAAAATCTATCTTGTTCATAAGGTGAAGTAACAGAAATGCTAAGGAAATGGCATAGAAGGTATAGAACCAGAACCAGAAGAGCAGGATCGACCAAAAATTGCATTGGCATGACCGCCTCCTTTTGAATTGGCACGACCACCTCCTTAGACTCACTCTCCAAGAGAAGAGTGGTGTCGATCGAATATTGCACCGATATGACCACTTCCTCAACCATTTCCTCAACCATTGGTTGAATAGGATGCGAGACAACAAGGTTAAGAGGTGTATCACCCCAAAAAATAGGAGTGTTGTCAATCAAAGATTGCATCGACACAACCGTTGGTTGAACAAGATGCGAGACAGCAAGGTCAAGAGATGCATCACCCTTGAACACAAGAGAGATGTTAGTCAAATATTTCATCGACACAACCATAGGTTGAACAGGATGTGAGACAACAAGGTCAAAGGATGCATCAATCCTTAAAGGAAAAGAGGTGTTAGCCGAAGATTGCATCGGCATGATTGTTGTATCAACCAAAGAAGGAATACAGTGTTGTGAAACCATAGATTCCTCAGAACCCAAAGGACCCTTAGGTGAGCCCCACACTTCTGGTATCCCAGCAGTAACAGGACATAAATGAGTAAGGTGACTTCCTTCGCAAGTCCTGCAAAGGAATCTAGGATTACGTCTGAGACGTCTAGGCTTCTCAATCATATGAATGGCCCCAACATGACTTGCAGTGGCTAGTGACATGATCCCAACATGAATTGCAAAGGCTAGTAGAAAATCTCCAACATGACTAGCAAAGGTTGGTGATGAATCCCCAACATGACTAGCAGAGGTTGGTTATGAATCCCCAACATGACTAGCAAAGGTTGGTGATGAATCCCCAACATGACTAGCATAGATTGGTGATGAATCCCCAACATGAATAGCAGATGTTGGTGATGAATCCCCAACATGACTAGTAGAGGTTGGTGATGAATCTCCAATGTGACTAGCAGTGACTAGACATGTGCCCCTAGCATGACATGCAGCGGTTGGTTGCAAATCTTCAACATGACTCACAAAGGTTGTCGACCAATATCCAACATGACTAGCAGAGGTTGGTGATATAACCCCAGTATGAAACGCAGTGACTGGACTTGTGCCCCCAACATGACTTGCAGTGACTAGTTGCAAGTCTTCAACATGACTTGCAGAGGTTGTCGACCAATCTCCAACATGGCTAGCAGAGGTTGGTGATATAAGGACAGTATGACATGCAGTGACTGGACTTGTGGTGGTGGTGAATTGCGACATTTGAGACCAAGGTCCAAGGAAATATTGGTTTTGAGAAATTGCAAGTTAGGAAGGATCTTGGTTTACACCCTGTCCATGTCGAACATGATAGTATCCTCCTCCATACTGATTCATAAAGGGTTGTAAGGGCATCGACACCAAGGAATCCGCTTGCGAAGAGAAAGAGGCATGAAAAGGGTTACTCATGTGAGTATATATGTTTCCCCCAGATGAAGGAACTTCGTAAGGGGGCTTTCCCATACTATAAAAATAATTCCCCTGTGATGAAACACCAGAGGGAAGATGGAGGTCTTCCATGGGAAAAGTGTTCATAGGAACTGACATAGAAAAAGAAGGATAAGTGGACGGAGTGAAACAAGTAGAATGATTTCTTAATTGGGCACTTACTTCTCACATAGTGGATTCGTAGGAAGGAAGATTCCAACCTCCTACCGTAAGAGGTGTTTGAAGGATATGACTCCTACCAAACAGAGAGGGATAATAAGGAGGCATCATGCCCCCAAACCCAAAAATTTATTCACATAAGGAGGCGACACAGAGGATGGAAAATGCAACGACATATCATACATACCATGAGAAAAATGATTAGAGGCCTAAGGCATTGACTGAGTACCATAATTCTGCACACCATTATAAAAAAAGGATGGATTTTCCCCCATGAACGTCGTGGT